>CAIGQQ010032119.1:619357-638287 GCA_903798035.1 Danio albolineatus
TATATATATATATATATATATATTTATTTATTTATTTATTTATATATGGAAAAAAAAATTTGGACATGTTATATGGACATGTTTTTATCTCCTCTAAATCAAAATAATAATGTCATAAAGTAAAGAATATAAGATCTCTCTTGTTATGATTGTGGGTCAGAGGCAAGACATCCCATTTTGATATCAGCATTATAATAAATTCACAAAATAGAATGCAAATATAGTGACTACTTTCTAACTAATGTTACAAAAAATGTTGATATAAGGTAAATATTGTTATGTGAGATAATGGATATAATTATGAAAAAATGAAATAGCGTACTTAGTCTGGACTGTAATTAAATGATTATATGTATATAAAAGAATGATTGATCATAACTATTATTATATTTAAATTTATTTAAGATCAAAATTGTGTTATTCCTTTAGTTCCAGAGATTTGAAGGATAATGGCAAAATAAACTTTTAAAATTTCAATTAATTATGATCTATACAATTTGTCACAATTACACATTTAATGTCATCCTATAATTGCTACCAGACTTATATATATATATAATTTAAAACTATTGTTAGACTGTCAGAATAACATTTTAGTATCTTCTGTAAATCATAATTAAAATAATAAGCTATTATTTGTTTCTGTTTTGTTTTGTTCTAAAATTAAAAAGCACTTTATTCAGAAATGAATGTATTGTTTGTTCTAATTGGAAAATCATAACGTCATAAAGAGATGAGTATATGATCTACCTTTTATGATTATGTGTCAAAGGCATGGCGTTTTGGTATTTGAAAACTAGAATGCAAATGAAAAGTATGCTGTTTATTTTTCCTAATTACATGTATACATATATATGAATGAATGAGTGAACATACTAAATATTAGCTTTACATTTTTTAAAGATTATAATTTTTTTATTCCTTTATTGCTTAGAGAGGTAATATAAAATCTTAAGTTCTAAAATGAAATTAAACTGTGATAGCCTACACAATTAGTCACTGTTACTCTTTTAATGTGTCATCAAATAGGCTAATTCCTGTCCAAATGTTGCCTGGCTGGCATGATTTGTTTTTATTATTATTTTCGCATTAGCTTTCCTCAGAATAATATATATATATATATATTAATTTTAATATAGAATTTTATTCTTCATGTTACGCAAAGCTGCTGTCTGTGCAAGCGAATGAGTAATAAATGCGTTCCTCCTAAAATGATGAACAAGCTGCGGGATTCATTGGGTCTCCCCATCGGATGTTCCATCAGCCAATCAGCGCTCAGCTCCTCTCTCCCACAGCGGTGTCACCGTAAACTCGATTCATCAGTGCATCTACGCTACGCTCAAGCCGACATCACAGCCGCCCTATACTCGCCTAAGAAAATGACTTTGAAGGTATTTAACTGCTCTTTTCCTATAATATCACCTTCATCCCTTATATTGAGATATAAATCATGAATTCCAACTATTTGGATATTGCTTAAAGTACAACAGCTGGATAATTATAGGTAGGATTTTAAAGATTACGCGGTGTGTTATTACAATGCTGCATCATATTCTGCTGCATATGCAAACCGGCTATGCTATATTTATATGAAAACGCTTTTAGCATCGCAAGCGTAGATTGTTTTATCTGCAGCCTCTGGATGTGCACTCGTCAGTGAGTTACGTCATTCGTCGCTCATTTTTGCTTTAGTATGAAGTTGCGCTATGCGTTTGCTATACACAAATTCTTCATTTCGTATTAGAGTCTTGTAGAGTTATCCCTCACATGGCAACCCATAGCTTGTAGGTTTATAATGGTACAAAGGGCACAATGTTGGCAACGCAACTATTAGTTCATTGTGGCAATAAAACAATAGGCTTCATACAGTGCGCGAATAATACATGATGCATAGTGATTAAGGAAGTGCTTAGTGGGGCAAAATGGGTCAGACCTTCGAAGCTTTTTGCAGTTGTTTCTAGCAGCAAATAAACATTACGGGAATTAAAAATAATCATAATGAAGTCATGATGTTTGTGACAACAGGCAGAATTTGATCAATATGCAGAGGACGTGAAGAAAGTCAAGACCAGACCTACAGACCAGGAACTGCTGGATTTGTATGGCCTCTACAAGCAAGCTGTTGTTGGGGATATTAATATTGGTAGGAAGTGATTGTACAATATTTTATTTATTTATTTATTTATTTATTTATTTATTTATTTGTTTGTTTTAGACATGTTGGATTTAGTTTTTAGACAGCGTAATACCAATGTTTTAACTCTCCAGATGAGTTAATAAATCAAGATTTTGTAATTTTTAAATTTCAATAATTATTTGGTAGAATAAAACTTTATTATTATTATTATTATTATTATTATTATTATTATTATTATTATTATTATTATTATTATTGTTGTTGTTGTTGTTATTAAAACAAAGCATTTAGAAAGAAATGTTATCAGACATTTATAGAATAAAACAATCAATGTATATCTGAAATCCACACCTTATTAACCCGTTTATTATAAATTAAACAGTCAGTTACAGATGAACAGAGCATTTTTAAGTGGTTTTATATTTTACTGTGTTCCATAGCCACACACACTCACACACAATTATATTTATGCAAAAGTTAGACTCGATTTATTACCTTGTACATAGACTTGAAAATGAAATTGTTATAGTTATAAAAATACACAATAACATTATTTAAAATTATTATATAGTCAATGATAAAAAAAAAACCTTATCACGTTACATTTGAGTTTGAAATGTCAAAAACAACTATAATAAGAATTTATATAAAATAAAAAAAAGTTGGGGTGGGGTTTCCAGTTTGAAAGCATTGATTATTTATTTAATAGTTTGACTATTTAATTATAAATAATTTAGTTTCCGGGGCTCCACGGTGGCATAGTGAGTAGCACGTTTGCCTCACAGCAAGAAGGTTGCTGGTTCGAGCCTCGGCTGGGTCAGTTGGCATTTTTTGTGTGGAGTTTGCATGTTCTCCCTGTGGTCGCGTGGGTTTCCTCCGGGTGCTCCGGTTTCCCCCACAAGTCCAAAGATATGTGGTACAGGGTAAGCTGAATTCGTAGTGTATGAGTGTGAATGAGAATGTATGGATGTTTCCCAGAGATGGTTGTGGCTGGAAGGGCATCCGCTGCGTAAAACAAATGCTGGATAAGTTGGCGGTTATTCCGCTGTGGCGACCCCAGATTAATAAAGGGACTAAGCCGACAAGAAAATGAATGAATTAATTTAGTTTCCAAATAATTTCCAATGTGCACATTTATAAAGGTGAACACAAAAGTGTCATTGTTTTGTTTTTGTTTTTTTTAGGACCATTTAACCTTCTCATGGCCGTGATTTGTGTGTGTTTATGTACAGTAGCAATGGTTGTGGCCTTCTGATAAGCAAAAGAATAAAGAAAAAACATTAATAGTCATAAATGTGACAGGAGAGCATCAGCACCATCTTCCCGAGCTTGAGATTTGACTCTAATCATTAGAAATGTTTTGCTTTGTGCAGATAAACCTGGGATGATCGATTTGAAGGGGAAAGCCAAATGGGATGCATGGGATTCAAGGAAAGGTAACGAATAAAATGTACAGTGTTAAAAAAAGATATGATATAGATACTATCTGTTATAATAGCAGTTTTATTACCACATATTTGAACAGAAATTATCCATAACTTGATTAGCATGTGTGTTTTCTGCTTATATACACTTATGGATTGCACAGATTTAACAGTATTTCTTTTGCACAGTTTCCTCAGTAAACAAATCTGTACTTCATTATTAGAACTGAGATTTATACTATAAATAGACTATCTGAGAGCCTTCCTTCTAACGTTTCTGACGACTGCTTGATTCATGTCCTCCTCACTTCTTTCTCCATCAGGTATGTCAACTGAAGATGCCATGAACGCCTACATTTCACTGGCCAAGCAAGCCATCGAAAAGTATGGAAAGTGACGAGGAAACAAACAAACAAACAAACATCTGCTAAATTAGATGTAAAGAGTATATAGATGTAAACATTCACCATGAAAACAACAAGACTGAAACATTATATAGGTTTAATGTAATATAGATGAACAAATGACAAGATATTGAACTTGGTTTTGTAGTTCTACTTTCTGAACATAAGTCAGGCGAGTCCTAAAGATGGAAGCCTGTAATCTTGCTTTTGTTTTCTATATAAAAGTGAGTCACTGAATAAAGCTGTTGAATATCACGTTACGGTCGTCCTCTTTCTTTTATATCTGTGAAGTTTTGCTGCATTGCTTCATTAGTATTGCTAGTCTGAGCGGTCAGTAATTGTGGGTTTGTACACAAAGCTGTTCTTTGTCCTCTGAGAGCTCACTGAAGCGTAGTCAACACTACAGCCCTCTGGACCAGGGCATGCAGAAGCAGAGACGTGCAGGTCCTGCCAACACACGGCTCTGTACAGGGTTGCCAAATCAGGCAAAAGTCAGCACCCAGGACAATTTAAAGCAAATTTGTTTTTATAAGGTGTATGTATCTTGTGTATGTATAAGGTTGATTTTTTTTGAGGTGCATAGCTCAGAATCAAAATTACATTAAAGTTACTTAACTCCGCATATTCTATAATATATTTTCTTTTTCTCTCTCTCTAATTGAAGGACTAAATGCTGCATACAACAAAATAGTGACCATCACAGTTTTCTTCTTTCTCTCTTTTTTATACATTAATTAATTTGCTATATTTAACCAAAGTCTCAAACATAAAGGCTTATTTAAAAAAAGGAGGTGAAATATGAGTTACACATTTACAAGGTCTGACCCTAAGCATAATTACAAAAGTGATGACAATAATAACGGTAGATTTTGTTTTTTAATCTTATTTTACAATTGTGTTCTCGCAGTGTAGATATCTAATAGGAGTCCATTTTACATCCAAATATGTAAAAATGGACTCCCATATTTTGTAAAAATCTGTTAACAGTTACGTTGAAATTCTTTATTAAAGTTTATTTTGATGTAATGAAACAAAATAGCGAAACAATTTAGCCTAAATTAATACAAAACATTTCTATTTTAAATGTTTAAATGTATAATTATATATATTTAGCAACAAATAGTGTTTTAAAAAGTTTACAATGCATGAAATAATAAAAATTAGTATTGTTGAAGTGTTGTAAAACCAATACGTTTATATAACATTAAAAGTATATAAAGTAATCTTTAGTTTCTATATAGTTTCTTAAGTAAGTCATTTTAATGTACAATTGAAGAACTATTAAACCTCCTTTGAATTTTTTTCTCTTTTAAATATTTCCCAAGTAATGTTTAACAGAGCAAGGAAATTTTCACAGTATGTCTGATAATAAATTTATATAATTTCTTCTGGAGAAAGTCTTATTTGTTTTATTTCTCAGCTAGAATAAAAGCAGTTTTTTATTTTTTAAAAACCATTGTAAGGTCAATATTATTAGCCCCTTTAAGCTTTTTTTTTTCTTCAATAGTCTACAGAACAAACCATCATTATACAATAACATGCCTAATTAATTACCCTAACCTGCCTAGTTAACCTAATTAACCTAGTTAAGCCTTTAAATGTCACTTTAAGCTGTAAAGAAGTATCTTGAAAAATATCTATTAAAATATTCTTTACTGTCATCATGGCAAAGATAAAATAAATCAGTTACTAGAAATGAGTTATTAAAAATATTGTTTCGAAATGTGTTTTTTAAGAAACAGAAATTGAGGAGAAAAATAAACGGGGGCTAATAATTCAGGGGGTTTAATAATTCTGACTTCAACTGTATATAAATGTTAAATATAACAAATATGTAATTTTTTTACAAAAACAGGGAGATCTCAGTCATATATTAAATATGAAAGAATTATGAAAAGACAAAAAATATATAAAAACATGCATAATAATAGGGCATAAAATCAAGTTTAAAGGCTACCCTAATAAACTTATACAAACAAATCTATACATTCTTCTATTGTAAGCGATTAAACGAAGGAACTACTTTAGCTTAAACAAGAAAAGAAATCATAAAGAACCATAAAACATGAAATATAAAGTTAGAAATTTTTTATTTTCATTAAAAAAATACAAACTTTTTCCAAGAGTGGTTAATTGTAATTGTGAAAAAGCCTAAATTAGTTTTTGTTTTGTTACAAAAATAAAAAACTAAATAAAACACAACACAACCTTTCATTCATCCATTCGTTTATTCATTCATTCATTCATTCATTCATTCACTCATCGCAGACGTCGATCCCACTGAACTTGTATTTTGAAATGCGCTCAAGCAGGAGGCCATGACGACGGAGCCATTGTTATTGTTTTTGACTTCACGTACAGTAAATGGGGCAAAGGTAACGGGAGCGATTCCCTTTCTGGAGTTGAATGCACACATCGGGTTTAGTCAGTAAAGTATTCAAAAGACTCTCGCTAGTTTTACCCGAGCAGATTCACAGTGCTTTCAGCTTCTGGATGAACTATTGCAGTCACTTTCTCAGGTCTGTCACTTCGACAATGTCTCTATTTATAACTGAATGCTATGCTTGATTTTCATGACTTGCATATGTGTTTATGATTAGATTGTATTTTTGCATGTGCACTTCTGTGACAGCTGAAGTAACATATTTCAGCGATGCATTCATGCACTCAAACAAAATCATTTAATAATCTGCAATAAATGTCGCTGCGTCAAGTGAAGTCCCAAGGGGGATAAACAAACAGATTTGACAGAAGTGCATTTGTGATATAAGAGTTAAGCTGGCACCGAGTCTTTCTTTCTGTTCACCTGATGTTATTCGCAGCTGAATCAGTGCAGTAATCATGGATAATCAGGTGTTTGAGTCCAGCGCAGAACGGACATTTCAGTACCAGAAGAGCCTCCCTCCTCTGCCCGTGCCCGCGCTGCGCGACACCCTCAGCAAATACCTGGATGCAGGTGAGAGGTTACCTCAAACACTCCTGCTGGACATGTAACACTTCTGTGACATTGAGAAATCACAATGCTATCATTTTGGACCAGAATATACATTTGAGACTGTGTTTGAAGAGTATTGTAGAGTTGTTGGTGTGTTTTGTAAGCCGAGCTGCTGAATGTAAATCAAAGTGCAGACTGTAGTGTAATATGTAAATAGCACTTGGCAAACAAATAGTAAGTACAGGCATGACCACAGTTTAAGTTCAGATTTTCTAAAAGACTATATATGTAATATCAGTGTAACTAACTGACTGTACAAACAATTTTTGGTCAGTTAAATAAAGCTAATCTATACATAATATCGATACCTGTCAACATTGGGATGTGAAAATAAGGGATACGCCCACCATAATAAGGGATACAAGTTTAGCAAACAGTTTAGCTTATTAAAATTAGCTATTATAAAGTAATAGAATCAGGTTATCAAATCTCATTCTTCTTTTTCCTCACTGTATAACTTACACATTCTGAATAAAGAGCACCGAATGAATCTCTTTTATTTAGATTTTTTGTTTGATTACATTAAATAACAGTGGTTTCACTTTAACAATGCACACATCTAATGTTATAATGAAAGCATTCGATTGCTTTCCTAACGTTTTATGCTCATTTAGGACAAAATTAGTTGTGTTTGAAAGAAAAAACCCATCAAGATTGACATCTTCAGATGTTATTATTATTAATTATGTGTATATGTCTGTTCAAACACCCCCCAAAACCCAGTATCACTTTCGCTCTGCTTCAAATCGCATGTATACAATCCGTTTGGGGAAACAGCGTCTATTTATCACTATGGAGCGCGTCTGACAGTCACGCGCCGCTTTATGACTGTTTTGAGGATTGCATAGGAGGAGCGACGGCACCTGTAATGAAAAGGAAAGGAATCCAGCCAATTTTATATTTATTTCAAAGTGTTTCATGCCTAAACAAATTGAAAGCACAGAACAGACTCTCATTTATGAGCCAGGAATGGCCCCTGGTGGTTTGGCGGTATGGGTTGCGTATAGGGAGAATCGGCCCTTAAATGCTTATTGCCACCCTTCAGAGAAAGACTGAAAATACGGGAGAAATACGGGAAAATAACTTTACGGGATGATAGCGGGATAGAACTGTTAAATACGGGAGAATCCTGGAAAAAACGGGAGGGTTGATGGGTATGATAATATCAGTGGCTGGTGAGAAACATAAACCAATAGTTGTTCCAGATTTCCAGAAAAGACATTCAGATTGTTTACAGAGTGAAATAAATTGGCTCGCTTACAGTAGCTGCGAAATTTGTTGTGGTTGTCGAAATTTGTTGTAGTTGCTGTCGTAGTAGTGGTAGTAGTAGTCGTTGTCGTTGTCATTGTCAAAGTAGAAGTAGTAGTTGTCGTAGTTCATTCATTCATTTTCTTTTCGGCTTAGTCCCTTTATTAATCCGGGGTCGCCACAGCGGAATTAACCGCCAACTTATCCAGCATTTGTTTTACGCAGCGGATGCCCTTCCAGCCACAACCCATCTCTGGGAAACACATCCACACATTGTCATTCACACACATACACTACGGACAATTTAGCTTACCCAATTCACCTGTACCGCATGTCTTTGGACTGTGGGGGTAACCGGAGCACCCGGAGGAAACCCACGCAACCACGGGGAGAACATGCAAACTCCACACAGAAATGCCAACTGGCCCAGCCGGGGATCGAACCAGCGACCTTCTTGCTGTGAGGCGAACGTGCTAACCACTCGGCCACCGTGGCGCCAGTTGTCGTAGTAGTAGTCGTTATTAAAAAAATCTTTACATAAATATATTATTATTAAAATCATTATATACAAATATAAAAAGTAGTGCTGTTGTTGTTACTATTGTTATTATTATATTTTATTACCACTACTACTATACAAATTATAAAAACTTTTTAAAAGCACTATTATTATTATTGTAGTGTTTGATGTTGCTATAGACCATTTCAATGTGGTCATGTCATTGGCCCATAAACATTTCCTGCTTGTTAATAAACTATTTCATAACTGTAATAAGAGGCAAATCAATCATAACTTAAAATTTAAAACCACTATCATAACATTATTTATCAATATGTGGCTGTTTTTGGATTCTTGGAAGCTAAAGAAATTAAAAATGTAAAACAGGAAATACGTTGGGACCGTTGTTTTTGTTTACGTCCCTCAAAATGGTCTATGAAAATGTTATTGAAATATAAGCTGTAAAGAGTATAATTATTATTACCACTGCTAGACACATTATTATATACACTTTAGTATTATTAAAGTGTTTTTGTTATATTTTATTAAGTCAAGTATTATTTTTGTTATTATTATGATTAATGTTATTGCGCAGTGAAACCTTTTGCATCTGAGGAGGAGTTTGGAGCCACAGTGGCCATTGTGAAGCGCTTTGAGGATGGTGTTGGACAACAGCTTCACCAGAAGCTTCTTCAGAGAGCCAAGAGCAAACGTAACTGGGTAAAAGGACACTGGTGATTTCCTCTGCTGTGTTGAGTACATAACTCAAAAAATGACTTGTACTGAGCCTGGTGTTTGTTGTTGTTCAGCTAGAGGAATGGTGGCTGGACACAGCATATTTAGAGGTGCGCATCCCCTCTCAGCTCAATGTGAATTTTGGGGGACCCACAGCTTATCTGGAGCACTGCTGGCCTCCACAAGAAGGGACCCAACTCGAGAGGACCAGTGTGGTTTTGTGGCTCACCTTACAGTACTGGGATCTTATCCGCACGTAAGTGATTATTTATGAGTATAAAGAAGCAGCCTGTGTGGAGCTGCATGATTCCTGATAAAATTAGTCACTTTTTTATGATTCTCCAGCAATTGCAAATTATCAAATCAAAATAATATTTGATTCAGTTACAAAAGATTTTTTATGGTCACATCGCCACCTACTGGCATTACAATGTTATTTATACAATGTTTGATTAAATAGCAAACAAATTATTTAACGGTCAGTCGCCACCTACTGGCTTAATGTAAAAGACACAGTTTCAATTAGATTCAGACAATTTATTAATGATCACGTCACCACCTACTTTCATTACATTGTAATTTATATAATATTTTATTTAATATTTATATAAATGTTGCTCCCTAATTGCATAATGTAATAGATACAATCTTTATTTGATTCGGTGACCAATTTTATAATGATCAAAACTTATACAATATCAACATTTTTTATGTCACATTTTTCAACCTACTGGCAGAACAATGTAATTGATACCAGATCTCGTATTGATTATAAAATCCTCATGCTTACATACAAGGCCCTGCATGGTTTGGCTTCTCACTATCTGGCTGAACTTTTAACCTGGTACTCTCCCGCACGCGGCCTCCGTTCCTCTGCCTCTGGTCTTTTAACAATCCCCTCCACTCGTCTGCGTTCTATGGGTGACCGGGCCTTCTCATCTCTGGCTCCAAGGCTCTGGAACTCTCTACCCCACAACATTAGACACGCTGAGTCTTTTAAATTGTTTAAATCAACCTTGAAAACTCACTACTTTACACTGGCCTATTCATGAGGTGGGCATTTTTGATTTATGTTTTTTGATATTGGAATGTTTTATCATTTTTGAATGTTTTATCAATTGTGAATGTTTTAGCCTGCCTGTGAATGATGCATTTTTACTGCTATTCTAAACTGTTTTATATCAGTGTGTTTACTTGTGTTTCTGTGTAAAGCGCTTTGAGAAATACGTTTTAAAGGCGCTATATAAGAATAAATTATTATTATTATTATTATTGTACCGCATGTGCTTCAGTAAGAAAGTTTATAACGGTCATGTCTCTTTTTACTGGCATTGGGCATTTCAAAAGTACCGACTTTGGTACCAACTGTGACTGAAATTTTAAACGCATCATTGGAGCATTTGAAAGCCTCGTCTATCAATCGGCAGAAGGCTCATATAGATATATGCTCATAGACACATTCTATGATAGACATGGCTTTCAAATGCTCCAGTGTCTGTGTAATCACTTGGTGAAAAACATCAAGAAATAATAACGGTAGCCAATCACTGATATATATGTTGAGCACGTGAACACAATGGCCAATCAGCGGTGTTAAGAACCTGCTTAACCACGCTCAAATGTTAATGTGAAATGGATGTTTTTAAAATTTGAGTTGCGATTAGCACTGTAGTCTGTACTTTTACTTGGGACCATCAAATCATTTGTTTTTACTGAATCAATTATTGTATAAATTGTATTATATGCGTTGCTATTGCCAGTAGATGGCGACATGACTTGCACAATGACCAATCATTTTAGTTAAAAAAATCAACTCACCGGTGCTCTAAATGCAAGCGGGAAATGCTTGTATTGTCACATTTTTAAAATTTCAGTAACTTTTGGTTTCAAAGTCTGTACTTTTGATATCGCTATCTGGCAAAAAAGGGTAAGATAATTTTTATTCCATGACACATGTTTTACGGTCACAAGTTGCCACATACTACCGTAAAATTGCCTAAATGTTACAATATTTGGTTCAGCCACAAAATATTTTTTAATAGTCAAATGTTGCCACCTACTGGCTTAACTTCATAAAAGATAATTTAGACTATTTTAAACACTACAGTAGAAATCAGTGTTTACATGTAAACTAAAAACCTGCATGCAGCCTACAGCCTATAGAATACACAACATGTGTCACTCGTATAGTTTAGAATGAGGAAAAGTGTAGTGGTCTATGTGGCGGATGAAGCTCCGCCTACTAGTACAGGAGCCAATCATTAATTGCTATAGACTGATGAATCTCTGTGGGAGGGGCTTGGACCAGGTGTCAGTTTCTGCAGATCTTGTGGCATTGAAACTAAAGACACAGTTGTTGTTTAATTTTATTGGTGATTCCTAATATGAAATTTAGTCATAAGCTTGGCAAGCAATTTTAATTTCCCCATTCAAACAGAATGACCGAGCATACTGCCCGAGAGATGTTTCAAAGATGGCCACCGAGTGAAATGACTCGCCTTAAAAGGACTTTGATGCAGCTCAGTAATAAATGTTTTTCTGAAAGTGTCTGATTTCTGTTTATTTTCAATTGTGAGTGGCTTGTTGGCTCTGTCAGTGGCGTTTTATTTATTTAACCTGGGTAATCTGATTGTATTAATCTGGGTATTTTGATTTATTTTTGCTGCTATTGATCAGGGAGAAGTTGGCTATTCATAAAGCAGGAACGATACCCTTTGACATGGATCAGTTCCGCATGCTCTTCTGCACCTGCAAAGTCCCTGGCATCACTAAAGACACCATCCTCAACTTCTTCAAAACAGGTCAGTCCCCTTCAGAGTTCATATGCACACATTTACTAGTGCACACTGCACATGCATGTTACTTTATTCTCTGCGTTGTAGAGAGTGAAGGACCCTGCCCGTCTCATGTGATAGTGATGTGCCGTGGAAGGATTTTCACTTTTGATGCCCTCTGTGATGGACGAATCCTCACTCCTCCAGAGCTGCTGAGGTACAGTGCCAAGTGTCCAAGCTAGGGCTGCAAAATATGCCATTTCAGCATCGACATCGCAATGTGTGCATCCGCAATAGTCACATCACAAGATCCACAATGTTGAGTCTGCATTATAGTTTAACAGGAGTGACAGTTCAGAGATTTGTGCTGAGGTTAGCCATAAGTTTATACTTGCTTGTGTTTTTAAGGCCTGTGACAGTGTGAGCATTTCAAGAGAGTTTAAAGCTCTTGAGCACAACAAATCATAGCATTTGGAAGTTTAACAAAGATTATTTGTATTTAATTATTTGTGTAAAGACTATGAAGTGCTATTTTATTCCTGATTATTCAATTTCTGTACCTAAACACTGTTTGACTGCTTAGAAGACCATAAAACACACTTTATTTCTCTTTTATCTAAGCTTTGTTGTATTTATCTATGCTTGTAATTTGTTTATTTGAATCATTGAATTAACATAAATGAACATGTTCTTTTGAAATACAGCTATTCAAGACATCTGTTGAAATTGTATTCAAATTGCAATATTTATGGCAGAAAATATCAGATATTTTCAACATCATGCAGCCCTAATCCAAGCTTTCAGTGATTCGACAAGTTAGTTTTATTGAGCCAAGATCATTCAGTGTTGGTGGATCCCAATTTATGAATATGCTTTATTTTAAGTCATTTGAAATATAGATTTGTGTTTTAGAAATAGTCCTATGGTAAAAGCTTCTCTAATTCGGGTGCTACATTATTGTTAGTGTATCAAATACTTCCAATTTGTATGAATTTGTATGAATTTTTAAAACCCATTTAATAAGTAACAACCTGTTTTTGAATACATAAACATATTATGCAATTTCCTTTTATTAACAAAATAAGTACACAAGAAAGCATCAGATCATGGTGAGATATCTACACAAGCAGCATAAGCATGTAAATAATACTGTACGGATAGTTTGATTGTAAAGTATATTTGAAAGTTTTTCCAGTTCAGCCTTATCTAGAATCGGAAGATCATACAGTCCACACTGTAGTCTCTGTTATAATATATAAATATAACACATCAAAGGAAATTATAAATATAACACATCAAAGGGAACACATTAGTGTTTAAAATTGTAACATTTTGTTGTTTTATTTTGATTTATTTAGCATGGAGACATTATACTGAAAACCACAGTGAAAACATTTATAAACCTGCTTAAGAGTTTTAAATTTGGTGTTGTTCTTTAGGACTTTTAAAAAAGTTATCTGAAGGATCATGTGACACTGAAGTAAAGATAATAAAATTAAGTTTTTCCATTACAGAAAAAAATTATTTTTCTTTCTTTTCGGCTTAGTCCCTTTATTAATCCGGGGTCGCCACAGCGGAATGAACAGCCAACTTATCCAGCATTTGTTTTACGCAGAGGATGCCCTTCCAGCCACAACCCATCTCTGGGAAACACATCCATACATTCTCATTCACACACATACACTATGGACAATTTAGCTTACCCAATTCACCTGTACCGCATCACAATTTAGCCTACCCAATTCACCTGTACCGCATGTCTTTGGACTGTGGGGGTAACCGGAGCACACGGAGGAAACCCACGCAACCACGGGGAGAACATGCAAACTCCACACAGAAATGCCAACTGGCCCGGCCGGGGATCGAACCAGCGACCTTCTTGCTGTGAGGCGAACGTGCTACTCACTATGCCACCGTGGCGCCAGAAATAAATTATGTAATATATATATATTATCAAAATAGAAAGTGTTCTATTAATATATCACAATGGTGCTGCTTTTACTGTATTTATCATCAATGTAGCCTTTATGAACATGAGACAAAAAACAAACAAACAAAAAAAAACATGCTGAACATTTGTAACATGCTCAGAATATATACTGCAGTAAACCAGCATTCTATTGCACAAACGTGGCTCTTGTGTGTTTCAGGCATCTGACATACATTAAAAACTGCTGTGATGGAGAGCCAGTGGGGGACGGAGTGAGTGCGCTCACCACTGAGGAAAGAACACGCTGGGCAAAGGTGAGAGCCACACCCCGTTACAGCAACACAACCAATCGCAGTCAAGCATGCAAATGAACTCCACCTGATATTCTACAAGCCGGTGCAATAATTAAAAACTTGTTCAACGGCACCTTAAAGGGACAGTTCAGCCAAAACAGGACATTTACTCACCCTTAAGTAGTTCCAAACCTTTTTGCCATCAGCATACATAGTAGGACAAAATACCTACCAAGATATACTTCAATCAAAATCGAAGATGACGTAATTTCAAAGAAATTCCAGATGAAATGAAGTTTGTTTTGAATTCGTTTTGGCACTTCGAAACAGCTGACCAAAGCGACGTTTTGGCTCCTTTGAGCTACCATTGCTCTCTGTGTTCTGAAAGTCCATTTTCCTTCATGTGCGATTTCTTTCTGTTTTTGTTAAGTCGACACACTTGGGCCCAATCCCAATTCTACCCTTTAGCCCTTCCCCTTACCCCTACCCCCCGTTTTGCGCGAAGTGGTGTCCCAATTCTCTTTAGCTTGAAGGTGTAGGGCTAAGGGCAAGGGGTATACACCCCTTCGAACAAAGATTTTTCAGGACCACACTTAAAACGGAGGGGTAAGAAAATTTCCCAGAATACACCTGTCATAGCGGCAGGATAGCTGAACCCGGAAGTAAGGAGATCCACAAATTAGTATTTTTTTTTGTCACTATTACAAATTTTTACGACAAACAAACATATGTTTTAATATATTCATAACCGCGTTCGTGTTTTACCGTCATGTTTTAAAAAAAAAAACGCAAAAAAACGCTAAATTTCGCGATCTATAATCCATTATCATAACTCCAGTGCAGCGGTCTCACAACATTCTGACACACGATGACACTCGAATACCCTGTCAGTAATGTCTAGTGGCTGGGAACGAGCTTTTTACAGTGTCTGCTATAATGTTAATGTTGTTTTCGTGTGTTTACATGAGTGTGTGATAAATATGTGTGATAAATATGGCCGCTGTGTAAATACACAGTATAGTTACGATCTTATTGCCACATTAGATCGTTATGATAAAATAATATATGCCTTCAGTCATTTCCTGAAGATAAACTCCAAAAAATAACACAACTGGAATGACTACAGCAGTCATGATCGTCTGATCTCGTATGAATCAAGAGATCGCGATGACATATGATGACGTGTGCAGGTGTTGAAGTGCTGTCCCAATTCTTAGGGGTACGTTTTGCAGGGGAAGGGGTAGGGGTACAAAAATAGAATTAGGATTGGGCCTTGCTGCTGTCATTACAAACTGTTTACAAAACTGTTCTTCTCTCACAGCTGCCACTGCGGTTTGTGTTTAGGGTTTCAAACAGTCTTGCAGCAACCTGTTCAAAAACAGTATATCATCACTCAGCCTTTTGGAACTTCCCCTTGCCCTAAAATGAAGAACCAAAAAGATCTTTGTTTGAAATATAGCGGGGTGTTTAGTGTTCAACAGAAGAGAAAAACTCAAAGATGTTTGTATCAACTGGAAGGGCTGAATTGTTATTTCTGAGCGAATCATCCATATAATATAGCTGAAGTATAATGTCAGCAACAATGAGATTTTCCTCACTCTTGTCTCTTCAGGCTCGGGAATATCTAATCTCCATTGATCCTGTGAATAAAACCATATTGGAGACCATTCAGAGTGCTTTATTTGTGGTCGGCCTGGATGATGCCAAACCTTATGCCACACCTGAAAACTACACACAGGTTTACCACCGTTCATCCTCTATTTGTATGATATGAAGTTTTTTAGTCCGATTGCCTTCATGACAATCCCTCTCTCTCGTTGTAGTTGACTGATCTGGCATTGACTGGTGACCCCACAAACCGCTGGGGGGACAAATCATACAACCTCATCTGCTACGCAAATGGGATCTTCAGCTCTAACTGTGATGTAAAAACTGTCATTGTTTATTGCATCGTTATTATAATACATGTATATTTTGTATATTAGTGCAAGGTTTTTACTCTGAAAAGATTCTTTAAATAGATGCACAGTGCTGTCATTTATATTATTACAGAAGTTTTGGGTTCAAATTAATTATTTTCTCTTTAAGTTTCTGCATATAAAAGAATCCTGATTACAGGATCTACAAAAATATCACACAACTGTGTTCAGCATTGGTGATGTTAAATAAAAGTAGGAAAATGGAAATAAAGAAGTAAAAAGAATGGCTTCAAAATATAAATTAGATTCCAAATGCATTTTACATAACTGTTTTAACATACCTTATTTTATTTCACAATATTACTGTGTTTTTACTAAATGGTGAGCATGAGACTTTTCAAAATAGGGTCTTCTTTTGATTCATTTGTTCAGAAAACACTTCAAGGTTATTTTCTTGTCAGAATGTATGAAGCTTTAATGTTACAAATTCTCTAATTATTGCAGTCCACTCATGAAATAAATATGTATAATTTGACGATAATGGCAATTAGGCATGGGACGATAACCGTTTTTAAGGTATTCGTTTTCAAGGTATTCGTATTCGTTTTCAGTGATTTGGAAAAGTCAAGATTTTAAAACCGGCCAAATTTTCTGTAATACCGTTCCTAAGGTGTATGTAAGATTTTTTTTTAATTGACTTTTTTTAGGCTTTTTAGGACAACAGTCTCTCCAGCAGAAAAAAACTCTAAGATGTCATTTTAAATTGTAAAGAAATCTGTGTTTTTGAAGCAAATGAAGATGGCAGAAGTCAATGACTCATTTTCATTAATAAGCCTGACATGTTTACTGCTCCAAAATATCATCTTTAAAAAATTTTAATTTATTGTGTTCAAAGGGAATTTGTTTTTAGTTTTTTACCCAGACATTTAAAAAGAAGATATTTTGGAGCAGTAGTGATCAAAATACCGTGATACCATGAAACCGTGATATTTTTATTCAAGGTTATCATACCGTCAGAATCTTATACCGGCCCATGCCTAATGGCAATTTGATTTCATGATTGTATGTGTGTGTTTGTTTTAAAGCATGCGCCATATGATGCCATGGTTTTGGTGTCGAATGGATACTACATAGATCAGAAACTAAAGGCCTGTGGTGGAGTGTGGAAGGTAAGAGCGCTTGTATTTATGTTTGACTAAGTCATTTTACGCGCTTCAATGTGTTTGGTATGATTATTATTGGACTGGTAGGGTTCAGAGGCTGTGCGTAAGATGCCTGTGCCAGAGGAGCTGATATTCACTGTAGATGAGCGGGTGAGGCGAGACATCGCTCTGGCTAAAGAACAGTACAGTAAAAGTGTAAGTAACAAACACACACAGTTAAATAAAAAATTTTATTAATTAAATCCATTTAAAGGTGTCTAATTTTATTGTAGAGGTTTACATCCATCCAGCTCTTTTCTCACAGGGAGTGAGGGACTTTTTAAATTGACTTACTGTAAATGTCTATTACACACTACAGTAAAAAGTATGGTTTATTCAGTTAATCATCATGAATGACTCATCTCAGCGCTCTGGATTTTCAGTGTCAGGACCTGCAGGTTGTCAGCTACGCCTTCACCTCCTTTGGAAAATCTGCTATTAAGAAAAGAAAGCTTCACCCTGACACGTTTGTCCAGCTGGCTCTACAGTTAGCATACTACAGACAACATGGACAGTAAGTGTGTTCAATCACTGCCAAATATAATAATCAGAATACTTCAGCTCTTGCGGAGTCTGGCATCTCAATGGTTTTTAATGTCGTAATGATAATTAATATTTAGCGGAGTGTGTTTTTGTGTTTGTACATCAGCCTGTACATTTGTACTGTACATTTTAGGCTTGTCATCCATCAACAAATATGATCGTAAATATTTTTAAAAAAAGATTAAAAAAACCTAACAAAAATTGCTCTTACGGACATTCATTTTGTATCCTAATATACTTCATCAAACAATAATTCTTCAGCCTCTTAATATGTGTTTGTTTGGAGTGACGTACTTATAACCTCAGCTCTCATGCTGTTAAAAAGCAACAGTTGCAATATGAATTTAGACAGTAGATATTATATTATTATTCATTCATTTTCACACTTTGGCTTAGTTCCTCATTTATCAGGGCGCCCACAATGGAATGAGCCACCAACTATTCCAGCATATGTTTTACACAGCGGATGCCTTATTATATTATTATGATAACATATTATAAGCCATAACTGGCATCTTTCTATTTTTAGACCAGGTTGTTGTTACGAAACGGCTACCACTCGCCGCTTCTTCCACGGGCGCACAGAGACCATGAGGCCCTGCACTGTGGAGGCGCTGCACTGGTGCAGAACCATGATGAACCCCGCGGCTACTGTGAGTGACCTGTGAATGAAATGACTTCAGCTGAACATCATCATTGTGTTTTTCTACACCCATTTACTTCCTCACGCTCAGACTGTATATATATATGTATATATATATATATATATATATGTATATATATATATGTATATATGTATATGTATATATGTATATGTATATGTATAT
>CAIGQQ010032119.1:648287-684419 GCA_903798035.1 Danio albolineatus
GTGTGGGTGTTTGTACCTGTGGCAGTCCCTCTATGAATGAGTGTATGTTTGCAGCTTTAGCGGCCTGTTCGATCTCCTCCTGGGCCACTTCTCTGCTGTTGTCTCCATATGCGATGTTCTCAGCCAGGCTGCAGTCAAAGAGCACAGGCTCCTGGGAAACGATGCCAATTTGAGAGCGCAGCCAATGGATGTTCAGCTGCTTTGCGTCATTGTTATCCAGCATCTGTCAACGAAGAGTAAACCTTATCAGTTTGGGTAAATAACTATGGTTTATTACTGGGACAATTCATCTCTACTGCTTCTATTTTTTAAACATGATTTATTATATGTTACATTTTTTGTTACATGTATTTTGACCTAGCAGTTAGATTATTATGCTATAAACAAGTAATGTTTGTATTTATGCTACAAATAATTTTTTTTTTACTGCCTGTAAATGTGGTTTTACTGAACAACTTGATCAGATCACCTGATGGTAACAGCATGTAAACAGGTCTGTGTTAAGGTTAAGAACCTGAAGTATAGAGGTGAAGGATCATCCTTTGAAGTTCATGCGAGGGTTTCCTTTCTTTGGCCTGACTTATTAACAACCTTAAGATACCTTATCACTGACCTTGGGAGAGGTTTTAAGATGTTAACTTCCCTGGCCTTGTGAATGACCTCTCGCTGAGCTGGATTAATGATTTAAAACTGTAAAGCTAAGTGTCAATACAGGTACTCAGGGAAAAATCCTTATCAATAAATGTTATAATATAAAAATGTGCTTTAAAAAAAGCTATAAGATATGTTCTCTGGCCTGCTGTGTGTTCGAGGACTAGTGCAATAAAATGATAACAATAACTATCTCGATATAACTGATTCAAACAAAAACTTCGACACTAACATGGAAATCGACACTAACATGGACTCTTAAAAACAAAGATCAGTCTTTTTGTCAGGGTTGCCCACTCTAAGCCAAATTTCAAATTCTCAGATTTTTCATAGACATTCACTGACTAAAAAGCTGAATTTCCATGGCTTAATAAAGAGATTTGCTTTGTATAATATTAAGAGTTTGAGCGTGAATATCAATAATCATGAATTCGATAGCTATTATGAGAGTAACGATGGATAATTTAACCCAGACTTTAAACAGTTTAAAAAAAAGAAACAAGAGTACCCAGTCTTTTAAAGTGGCTATGAAGCCAAAGCTCTCGAAATCGACACTTTCCTGGCATGTTTACTTTAGTTAACAGGTACAGCTTGGTGAACGAATTAGCTAAACCTTAACAGTAGGAAAAACATGTGAAACAAAGAGACAAATTTGAAATTCTGAATTATTTTTGACCAAAACAGACACAATAATAATAATGATAATAATAATAATAATAATAATAATAATAATAATAATAATAATAACAACAATAACAATAATAATAACTATTGTTATGATAATGATTATGATGATTATTATTGTTATTATTGTTGTTATTATTATTATTATTATTATAAAGCTATTTTGTTGTTGATTAACAAAGTTTCTATACCAAAGTTCGTTGCTGCTGCTTTTAAATACAACAAAATAAAAAAACGGCAAGGTCAAATTGCTGTTTCTGGCTTGTAAAAATAAATAAAAAGCTTCTAAACAATATCACATGACATAACATTTATTACCGGAAAGCCATTTAATGAGCATAATCATCAAACAGACAAAAAACTAATTCTATATTGCATTGCACTATATTTTAACTTAACCTGCTGTCTTCAGTCTTTAATGTTTCTTTTAATAAATACATCAACAAAATGTGTTTTTATTAAGGCTTTTAGATTATTTTATTCAGATCGTTTTAACCAGATTTTTGGCTACAATCTGGCAAGGATTTTCTCACAATAAAACCACAAAGAACTGACTGGTTTCAACAGCTTTCTCTCTCATGAGCAAAGATCTGCCTTTAGCCTTGAAGGAAATCTAAAGAAAACTTTATTTAAAAGAAGAACTATAGTTAGAAGAACAAATAGTATTGTCACAATTAACAATAGTTTTATGATAATCATTTTTTTTGCCAGTAGTGTAGTGTGTTCACCTACCACTCTGCCCTGCTGAGGGTCATAAAACCTCTCCAGTAACTGGATGGTGGTGCTCTTTCCACAGCCACTGCTGCCCACCAGAGCGAGTGTTTGCCCCTTCTTCACCCGGAGCTTGAGACCCTGCAGCACTGGCACATCCGGCCGAGACGGGTAATTGAAATACACATGTTCAAAACCCACATTCCCTTCGAATTTCTCCTACAGAGATCAGAGGAAACATGCCCATTAGTACACATCTGTGTCTATTAGTGTTGACAAGGCAATACATCCATCTCTCGATGATGTGTGCGCATTGAATGACTCCGGATATTTAGGGTGGAGAGAGTCCAGCTCTGTATGAGTGGTTATCAGATTAGGATGGAACAGCACAATTGATAAACGGTTCATTTCCAGGAGTGATTCCTGAGGAAGTTCATCATGACAGGCTTCTACAAACTATACGATCTTGCCTTGAAATAAGACCCACTGCAGTTAAACATAATGCTTTCTGTTGTAGGGCAAGCTGTAGTTGTGTTCATGTGTGCTCATGTATAGAATGAATACCGGCTTGTCTCCATCCTCCGAGGAGCTGTCAATGGCCGGGACTCTGTTGATGAGCATCAGGACGTGAGAAGCAGACATCTTGGCTTTGGCATAGTTTGGAGTGAAGGAGTTTGCCTCTCCAACTGCCATTGCTCCATACACCACAGCTGAGATCACACTATCAACAAACAGAGAAGTATAGAAAATAAGTCAATAAATTATAATAAAAGTAAATAATAAATAAATAAAACATTAAGGCATTTCTCATTGTCATTAATTTAAATGAAGAATAACAGAATAATTTATAAAATAATGTTATAATAACGATTAAAAAACAAAATGTGTCAAATTTTTTTATTAATTCTGAAAGCAGAAAGTATACAAATAAATGATAATACAATATTTTAACATAACTATAATTATAAATTGTTTATGATGCACAAATAACACAAAAAAACATAAAATATAAAATGAACAAAATTAGAAAAATTAAAAAGCATGTTTTAAATTTAATATTAAAGTCAGATAAATAAGCAAGAGTTCAATTTAATTAAATTTAAAAAATGTAAAATTATACAACACTGGTTACACCACTTGATTTGTTTTTATAATAGCAATATTTAAAATGTATTTATCCTTTTTTCACAGAAATTACATATGTAAATTAAAATCGTATTTCTCTTAATAACTTCTTATGCAGATCTTCTTGGAAGTTCAATCTGAAAATCAACATCTCAATATCTGGATCAACAGTGTCGTTCTGGTGTGGTCTTAGACAGAACCTACATCCACTACACATCTGATTAGTTTATTCTGACTCACTGTTCTTTCTTTAATCATTAACTCATACTGTAAAAAACAGCAGACTTTGGACTTTCCCTGTGTTTTGTTACTACTTGACCTTTCTCACATCTGTTTATTTTTTACCCGTGATGATCACTGAAGACGACACTGGATCATATTGACACTAATGAGGGATATTTTTTTTATTGGTTGCTGTGCGTTAAGAGTCACTTACAGGAAGACACCCTCAAAGGTCATCAGCTTTTGTTCAATGAGCCAGGAGCCAAATCTGAAACAACCAGCGTAGGCGAAATAAATCATCGCTTGAGAGAAAGAGAACGTCAGGCCGAAGACGTGAGCTTTTTTCTTGGCGTTTCTAGGGGAAGTCACACAAACAATTAAAACAGGCATATCTTATAATTTTCAGAAATATTATTAGTTTATTTAAACATACTTGTAGGGCACAATTAAGTTCTCCTCATAGAGACTTTCAAACTTGCTCTCTCTGGTCAATGAAACCACTGTACGGACATTCTCAATGGCTTCTGTTGCAATCTGAATGGGGGGAAAGATGCATTGTGAACAACAGTTGATTTATATTTAAGCCACGGTGAAGTGTGAGTGTAAATGTTCACCTTTCCAGCTTGTTCAAGCTCTTTCTTGTCTTTTAGAGCATGACCTGCCAGTAACTTCATCTGAATAGCTCCTGCCACTGCCATGATTGGCACAATTGAGAGGATGAGGAGGGTCAGCTGCCAACCGTACACAAATGAGATGATAATGGCGGTGCCCAGGTTGGCCACATTCTGCGCCAGTGTTGCCAATCTCACACCAGTCGCCTGTCGGGAAAAGTTAGAAAAAAAGCATTTTGGGCTATGAGTATCACAAACAATTTATTAAAATAAAAAATAAAGTAATTTATATATATGTATTATTATTATTACAACTGAGTTAGGAAATATGTTTTTATTTCTTTTAGTTTGGCTGAAATAAAAAAAATGTAAAACTATTTTTAAGGTCAATACTATTATTACATGGGACACTCTACCAGAAACGTACATTTTCACTTTTAAAAATGTGACAGGCCCTGACTTTTAAGCTTGTCTTCATACTAAAACAAGCATAAAATCATACAATTCAATGATAGAATGCATCCTTGATCACTGTAAGCTTCTCCATTTTATGTTAAATTTAATGCAAATGTGTCGGCGCCGGTGGTGTAGTGGTTAGTGCGTCTATGCATGCACTCCGGTGCTTGCGGCAACCTGAGCTCGATTCTTCGAGAGATCCTTCCCCTCTATCTGCTCCCCATGCTTTGCTGTCAATTCTCTCTACTGTCCTATCTAATAAAGGTGAAAACCCAAAAAATTTTTAATAAAAATAACTAAATAAACCGATTGACCGAAAGATGGGGACAATTGTAAATTTATTTGTATAATATTTTTGTAGTATTTATTTGTTGAATTTATTTATAATTTCATGTTTTAATCAACTGATGCGAATGATAACAACTTAAGCTTTGTTATTTAGAAAAAAAAATCTTCAGAAATAGCAGTGTTTAGCATAACAAAACTATTAAAGCTATTGGTTCAATTGGGCTGAGGACAAGGACAACGACAGGGTTTGTATATTTGTAAAGTGTTTTTAATTAAGAACAAAAATCTGAGAAGCAAATTAATGTCATATTTCTTTACAGAACCACTCACAGAATTCAACCATCAGGCCATTTTAGAAATTTTTGGGATGAAATACTTTTTATTTACTGTATTTATGTTTTTATTTCAGGTTTCTGGTAGAATGTCCAATATAAGTTTTTAATTTTTTTTTTTGAAAAATCTGTGTTGTGCATGTATCATTTGTATCTAAATATTAATACTCTAAATGTAAAAAAGGTCATAAAAAGAAGGTATTTTAAATATTTAAATATACATAATTTAAATTTAAATATACACAATGCGCAGTTGCCTGCAGTGAACTAGGAAATAAAACTTACGCCCTGCACTTGAGCAGTATCCGCAGCCAGTCTGGTGGTCAGCGCACCTACGCTGTTCTTGGTATCATCATACCAGGCCAGGTCCTAAAATACACAAAGACAAGTGTCGTACTACTCTCCATCTCACACACATCCAATAATAGCTTGGTCTATTGTGGTCTCACCTGTCTCATCATTGCATTGAAGGCTTTAAACCTCAGCCGCATGGTCAGAAGCTCACCAGCTTTGCCAAAGCAGAAACCCTAGAAAAAACAGCCATAAAACTAAATAAAGAGTGACAAATGTAAGAAATTGACACTGATTTATAAAATTTTTTTAAAGTATACATATTTACATTACCTTCATTTCAGCTAATTCAACACACATGTCGTGTATTTGATATTTTCTGATAATTACATCATATCATGATTCTTTAAAAACACTTTAATATGCAGATTTCTTGCTCAAGAAACCTTTCTTATATTATAACTGTTGAAAACAGTCGTGCTGATTATTGGATTATTTTGTTCTTAAAAAACAGAACAGAAGAACTTGAGACATCTTTATAATGTATAATATATTCTAATAAAATACATATCTATTGTTTTAAATACTATTATAATATTTAAAACAACAACCTATTTTTGCTTAAATATTACTGAAATAAAAATACATCTGAAATGAAACAAACAAAAAATGCAATCTTTTAGTATATCTGAATCTTTAACACTGGTAGTTTCACCAAGCAAATAATTGACAGACTTGTCTGCTTTTCTTTAGCGCGTACAAAGCGGTACTTCACAACAGTCATCAGCTTTTAGATAAGAGAGATCACATGTACTTTTTACCACCACTAACTGTACAAGATGCACCTCACATGCATGTTTTCAGGACAAAATAATTTCTTGTGCATCCATATGAATCAGCCTTTTACATCTCAGACTACAATTTTGTATCAGATGTTTATCAAGATGACACCTAAGTTGCTCAATGCCTGTATATAAAGTGTTTTGATCAAGTGATAGGTGTATTAACATGAAACAAACCTGTAAGAAAAGAGTGAAAAAGGACAAAACTCCAATGCCAGCAAACAGAATAGAGTAGAGGTCACACCTCTGCCGTATGATATTGTCATCCGGCTCAGCAAACACCTGAAGAGGAAGAAAACAACAAAATACTATAAGAAATGATGTCTCGATGATGATAATGATATTATTGATCTCTCGTTATGCGCAACATACAGCAATGATTTTAGAGAAGATGACAGCAAAAGCAGGCTGCATGCCTCCGTTAATGGTAGCGCAGAGAATTCCAATCACCATGTACGGCCATTCAGGATTATTCAGTTTCAGGACGGTCAGGAACGAGACGCTTGGAACCTTTTCCTGCAGAGAAGAAGAGAGAGAACAAATGCAAACAGTTGCATAATAATAATAATAATAATAATAATAATAATAATAATAATAATAGCGACACTGTGGCTCAGTGGTTAGCACTGTCTCCTCACAGCAAGAAGGTCGCTGTAATTCGAGTGCCAGCTGGGTCAGTTGTTCATAATAATAATAACAATACTTTAACCCAAAACATTGGGTTTAAGTTAAAATACTCATAATGTCTGTTTTCACGTTTTAAAAAACAGTTTTATTAGGAATGGGTGTGTGTGTGTGTGTGTGTGTGTGTACTGGTTTGGTTACAAGGACAGTTTTTAGTATAATGACATGGGTATGACATAGTTGTACACTATTACAGTGATTTATGAGAACATGCCTGATGCCCTTGTACTGTAATACAAAAAGCTTCTAAATTATACTGAATGGGATCTTTTCTATACAAACTGGGTTAGGTTTTGAAGTAGGGGTGGGGTAGAGCCATACAACAAGCATTTTTTTAATTTCTAAAATACATTAAGCCTACGGAGTCACTATAAACCACCAGTACCAATGAGTGTGCGTGTGTGTAAACAAATGAAAACATATTCTAAGGAAATAAGCTATTTATTCAATTCATAGGTAATTTTTGTCTCTAACCTCCTCTGTCGGTTTCTCTTCTTCCTTCTGCTCTTTTTCTGAGCCACTTCTGGATTTCTGTCTGAAGAGTGTGCGTTCATTCATAGAGCTGACTGAAGGACTCTTCTCATCCATAGTCATCTCCTCAGTGTCCTCCTCTGCAGCCTCTGTGCTCTTAAATGTCTGTAATTCAAACACAAAACCTAGAAATGTGCCTCCTTCGCATTTTGAACACATTTACTGTTTTATTACGCACTGTTCAGGTTTCCCACTTCAAGCCAAATATCAAATTTTCTGACTTTAATAATCAAATATTCAAATGTTTTTGGTTTGAATATAATTTTGTAGGAGTTTATTG
The DNA here is from genome assembly GCA_903798035.1 of Danio albolineatus. Classification (NCBI taxonomy): domain Eukaryota; kingdom Metazoa; phylum Chordata; class Actinopteri; order Cypriniformes; family Danionidae; genus Danio; species Danio albolineatus. The sequence continues at coordinate 655,996 of CAIGQQ010032119.1, forward strand.
GCACTATGAGAATAGAAATGGATAACTGACCACAAATTTTGGAAAGAATTGAAATAGAATCATAGGTACTGACTGTGGTCACACTTTATTTTGATGGTCCGTTTGTTGAATTTAAGTTACATGTCAACTAATTCTCATTAGATTATAAGTAGACTGTTAGGTTGGGGTTAGGGTTGGGGTTAGGGGTAAGGTTAGTGTAAGTTGACATGTACTTGCAAAGTATCTATAGTCAGTTAAATGTCTGTTGAATGTCAGTATCAACAGATATTAAGTAGTCTACTAATACTCAAATGGACCATTGAAATAAAGTGTTTGCGTGGTTGCAAGGACTAAAATGGAACTCAAAAAGATCCTAAACATAATGAACATGCATAAAACAATGTGAAAAAACCATGATAAAGCAAAATTACATTTTGATCAATGGAAACCCCTGATATTCTACGAATCCACGATATATATTAAAAGAATATCCCTTTAAAAATTCCATAATATTCCAAAAAATCCACGACTCCTGTGAACCCTGATTGTTTATCAGAGGACAAACAGTGTTAGATGTTGCTGAAATATACACTGAATTTAACGTTTCATCCACAGACCGAACATTTTATTTTGTTCTGCCTGTTTATGCGTTTTTGACTCCTTAAGTATATTTAACTGTTAACTGGTTTCAGTGAATATTTTTCTTCTAAAGAAATGTTGCCTAAAAAACATTACTTCATGGAAAGCCTGAAGTAAAGTAAATAAATAGCAACATTTTCTCGATTGGTCAATGAATATCAATCCACTCAAATCCAGACAGATACAATCCATAAGGTCTCATTATGTATGTTAAGAGTCGTACACAAGTCATCAAGTCACTGTACTGTTAGCTGCTACTTGACTCCAACATCCTAACTTGGCATGAAACAGCTTTGCTATCTGCTCAACATTTTTGACAGCCAGCATTACTCATGCTGCCTTAAATAGACAAATCTTGTAGAGCATGAATGACTACTGCTTGCTATGATGCACTAAATTTTATACTGATGTCTTAATGTGATGTCAAGAGTGCTGTTTTTCAACCTTACTGGACAGTACAGGAACAGGAAGAAAATAAATCATTTGCAGAGGTGAAAAGAACCAGTAAAAGTTAACAAGCATTCAAAATCAAGCCACCCAAGAGCCATATGTCAGAGGAACAGTGTTGTCAAAATTAACAAATGCACTTCCAGTTGGTACAGAAAAAAATATGTGTTGACTGCTAACATTTGAATGATGCTGAGAGAATTGTTAAAGGCAGCTGATTGGCCTCATCCGAGTGCTTACACTGACACAAACACAGGAGCATTTGAAAGTCATATCAGAGGATCCATCTATAAGCAGATACTGTATATATGTGATCTGCTGATGATAGCTGATCGATGCGACTTTAAAACCCTCTGGTGTCTGTCTGAAGATCATGAAGCAATTACCACTGTAGCCAATCACAGATAGGTCAATATGGTGATATATATTGTTTATTTAGTGATGCTACAAAATACATTGTTTATGGTAATACTTTTTTATCATGTATATGTGAGTACAATATTAAATGCCATTATAGAGATGCAGACAGAAATATGGATAACAGTGAGAAAGAAGAATCTTTACATTTTGTTTAGCTGTATTTTTTAGAATAATGTTGGCCATGTAATCATTAATTTTTGAAGTCTTTTTTATCTTATTAATGTTTATTTAAAATTTCTACACTTTTAATTAAACATTTGTTCTCAATTCACATATGAATGAGTACATTTCTCACTATATATACCTTTTTCATAGAGTGCAAAATGACCCATTATGCTTTGCGTGCATGCGTAAGGAGGATGCTTCAAACTTCCAGTTGGAAGCTTGATGTGTATAAAGAGTTACATTTGGACAGCTTTAAAACGATAGTTTTAATCTTTTTTACCTGCTTTTAACATATTTGAACTAATACTGCTGTTGATTAGCGCCACCTGATGGGCTGGGCTTTAAAAAATGCGATCTTATGGTAATGAAAAAAGCCACTGTGAGTCATTTGATGCTCATCGTCAGACGGCATCTGCTGCCATTTAAATGGAGCATCGTTATTGATAAAGTGATAATTTTCTCTTTTATCAAATAAATAACCAGCGCAAACAAGTGTTATTCACCAAAATGAATTGACAGACATACATACTGTCCCACTAACACATTAATGGAAAGAGGGGCACAAAGTGAAAATAAAGTGGCATTTTTGAAATGACAGAAAAACATGGTAAAAACTACACAATACAAACTAACTAAAGTAAGCATAAACGGCTCCCGATTAGAATCAACATGAAAATGCTGACTGTAACAGTAACGTAACTTTTAGAAAAATATATATATATATTTTTTTATAATTATTTTTTAAGAGTTTTCACCTTTATTGGATAGGACAGTATACTTTTTTTATTGCATGGCTTAAAGTTACATAACAGTAAAGTTTCATATCAGTAATATGATTTGCTCTATAATACAGTGATGTATAGCGTGTGAGCGCACTGAGTACAGTATAATGGCTGACAGATAAGAAACACTGACGTTATATTTTAACATTTTATCATCTGACAGCAGAGAGAACATTTTCTCTTGCACCTGATCGCCATCTGACAGAAGTATAACGGCTTTTACACACATCTTTCAAAATCAAAGCTGTGCATCACAAACACATTCTCTAAGCCACTCAAAACGATACTACAACCCATTTTTGGATCGAGATTTACCAGTTAAACTGTAAACAGACGTTCTAAGTATCCTACTGTAAGACGCCGGTTGCTATGGGGCCCTCCATCCCGCAATGAAGAAAAAGGTCTATAATTTAAAATGTTAAAAAGAAATAGTGCTTAGAAATAGTGTCAATATATACTGATTATTAACTGATTGAACTTGCAGAAATGGTACTATATTGTGATATATATCATTATCAGGACATGAGATGGTTTATACTGGGATCGCCCAGCCCGAATCCCATTCATATCTGAGCATGAACACAACGGTCAATCAGCATTGTTTAAGAACCCACTCAAAAGCGCTCTAATGTTGGGTGGAAAATGGGAGTTTCTAACAAGACAGTACTGAAATGTATCATTGACGGTACTTGTGACAACATTACAAAGAACTGGCTGCAAATGATGCATGTCTGAACAATGGGTTTCTAACCTGCATATTAACGAGAGAGTGGTAGATTCCTTTTCTTTCCATCAGTTCATCATGCGTCCCCAGTTCTACTATTTCACCATTCTGGAAACCAGCGATGACATCAGCATTTCGAATAGTAGAGAGTCGGTGAGCCACTATTATGGTGGTCCTTCCCAGCCTCACCTGTTTAGGAAAAAAGTATATTGTATATAAAACACACAATATTTTCAGTGCTTTTCCACACGGAAATATTAGTTGTTACCTTATCTAGTGCTGCTTGCACAATAGTCTCACTCTCTGCATCCAGAGCAGAAGTGGCCTCATCGAGAAGAAGGATTTTTGGGTTGCGCACAAGTGCCCGTGCAATAGCAATACGCTGCTTTTGTCCGCCACTCATCTGGGTTCCCCTGTCTCCAACTAGAGTCTCAAATTTCTGAAAACGACCAGAGATATTGGTCAGAGGAGATCCAATCAATCTTTGTTATCAGGTTGATCAAATTAGAAGCCTACATCAGGGAGCTTCATGATGAAGTTGTAGGCATTGGCTTCACGTGCAGCCTGCTCAATCTCCTCCTGAGTGACGTCTTGCCGGCCGTAGCGGATGTTTTCTGCAATTGTTGTGGCAAACAGCACTGGTTCTTGACTGACCACGCCAATCAGTTCTCTCAGACCTCGCACGTTCAGAGAGCGAATATCATGACCATCGATAGAAACCTGATGGGTTATAAAAAAAGGCCCCGTTTACATTAATCTGTTTTAGTTTGAACACATTTCAAACTTTTGCTACAGTTTTGCATGCAGTCCACACTATCCCACATTTATTAACCCCTGAAAACAGAGATTTGAAACGCTGAAGAGGCCAGAGTGCATGTATGGTCATATGATGTACGTGTTTCGCAGTGTAGTGTGGATGGAGACCTTTTCTGAAACGCTAGATAAACAAACTTTATAAACTCAAAATGCATCACCGTAAACAGAGCTTTAGATTAACCCTATAAGACCTGAAGGATCACAAAATAGGCAAAAAATTCTACGTTGTTTTTTAAACCATCTTGCAAAATTCCCCCAAAAAATTGCCATATACATTTTTTCATTATATTTATTTTGCCTCACAGTTAATACCTCAGGTGCCTGTGCAACTTTTTATCACAACATTGTTCATTTTAATCACAAGAAAACAATTTTGCTCATAACTTTTTCACAGCAGAAAACATTTCAGGCTGTTTCCTCTTTGTTTTTACCTGTTACCTGATATACCAGTTGTATATCAAATCATATACAACATATTATTAAACAAAGAATTGATCAGGCAGATATTATATAGGTCTTAAAAACTTGTGTATCAAATATTATACGTTCGGCTTTACAGGGTTAAGGACAGGGAGGTCAAAGTGTGTGCACCTCTCTGTCTCTCTTTGTACTTACGCTCCCTTCCTGTGGGTCGTAGAAGCGTTGCAGCAGCTGGATTGTTGTGCTTTTTCCACACCCACTGCTGCCCACCAAAGCAATGGTCTGTCCACTCATGACTTTAAGATTCATACCATTTAGGACCTACACAGACAAATCAGAGACACAGATGGGGTATTTCATTCTGTTGTCATCCTGTTCAAATACATTTAAAAAAATCATTTGATAGTCCTACCTTCACATCATCTCGCGAGGGGTATCTGAAATGAATGTTTTTGAACTCAATGTTTCCTTTCACAACATCAAGTTTGTAGCCTTCCTCAGAGAAACTGTTAATCTTGGGTTCCTGTTGACAAGAAAAAGAACTAACTTTATATTTCAAATACCTCGTTCCTCAAATACTGAAAACCTCATTCAGACTAATAGACGTCAATAGCACACTAATTGCTCTAATGCGGAGACAAACGACTCCCTGTGGTCTTCTATTCATTGGGTCTCAGCAGGGAAGCACCTCTGATCCTGAGACCTGGCCATATTTCATGCTGCTAAAACAATGACAGGAAGTTATGCAACTTGGCTCTGGATTATTTGTGCGCACCTTTTTGTCTCTGGACTTTATCTCAAAGCCGCTGCCTGTCCACCGTGTGTGGTGTTTGTTTAAACTTGACCATGTGAGTCTAAATAAAGACAAGTTTAGTGCTGCATGTGTGTGTGTGTTTTTTTTTATTTGTCCAGACTTTTCCTTCTTGAAACAGTGAACAGATGTTAAAAATGAAACAGCTCAGTGACTCACACTAAAGCAATATGAACGGCAATTTCTGAAGGAGTGTTTACTGCATTGTATTTGTGTGCAATCTGCACTAATAATTTGTACTGTCCAGGACACCTGAAAGAATGTACAAATGACCAGAATATATACTGTATGGAGTTATAGTACAACAGTCAGGAAATAATACAATAAGCTTCAAAAGTAAAACATCCCACCCCTTTGACCAACGGATTTCTCCCTTTTCCAGTAATTTATAATTGCATAGATATTTTTAAAATCGTTTTAGATAAACGGCTGTAATTGATTTCCCTTTGTACGTCAGCTGTATATTTCTGTAAATTTTCAGTACCCTTTGCTACTAAAGAATAATATTTTAAAGAATAATACCTTTTAAAGTAAATAGAGAAAAGTTATTTTGCATTGCAAAGATAACAAATTATTATAATGATATACAAATTATATGTCTGCATAATTTATAGTACTACTGTTTTACTGTAGTTTTTGGTCAAATAATGCAGTCTTGGTCAGTGTTGGGGGTTATGCATTACAAGTAATGTGAGTAAGGGAATAATACTACTTTATAAGTTGAGTTAATTTTTAGTTTGAATAATTTTCATTTAAAAAAAATTAAATTGTTGAATTAAAAATATTGTAGTCTCGCACTCGATGAGAAAATGCAGGGGCTGACAGAAACCAAGACGGCAGAGTGATATGTTTTTTTTTTAAAGATAAATGAAGGTGTAGGTTATTCAGCGAATTGTTAATTGCAGAGTTCCTATATTTAATTAAAAAAATAAAAGCTTCAGCCAGGTTAGAAAAAGTAAGTTACTTAAAAGTAACTCAAAAGTATTGTAACACTTTCCAGAAAAAAGTAACTAAGCAATGAAACTGTTTTATTTTTAAAAAAATTTGGGATATGGGAAGAGTAACTCAATTACTAATTGTAATGCACTACTTTAAAAAGTAACTTTCCCCGTCACTGGTCTTGATAAGAATAGTAGACTTCATTCATTCATTTTCTTTTCGGCTTAGTCCCTTTATTAATCCGGGGTCGCCACAGCGGAATGAACCGCCAACTTATCCGGCATTTGTTTTACGCCGCGGATGCCCTTCCAGCCACAACCCATCTCTGGGAAACACATCCATACATTCTCATTCGCACACATACACTACGGACAATTTAGCTTACCCAATTCACCTGTACCGCATGTCTTTGGACTGTGGGGGAAACCGGAGCACCCGGAGGAAACCCACGCAACCACGGGGAGAACATGCAAACTCCACACAGAAATGCCAACTGGCCCAACCGGGACCTGCCCCAACCGGGGATCGAACCAGCGAATAGTAGACTTCTTTCAAAATTATTAGAAAACCAACTAAATAGTACTATTTGTACAATGATGTGTTTCTGCACTGTAAAAAAACGTACAAATCGCTAATTCAGTTTAAAATTGTGCAGTAAGTTAAGTGGACATATTTTTGAGCTCAGAGTTGAATTTACTCATAAAAATTATTTAACTGCATGTTTGGAACTGTTTGTTCAATAAAAAGTAAAATATACAGTTCAGGAGACTTTAAATTTTGATTTCTTCATATCTTTAAAAAATAAAAAGTTGAGTTAACTTAAAATTTTAAAGCAACCGGCTGCAAGGAAATTTTGAGTTTATTAAGCTTTAGTGGTTGAAGTTGTGCCAAATTATGCCGTAAAGTATCCTTGACTTAAACCAGCCTTTTCAGTCAACTTAAAACAATCATTTGGCACAACTTGATCCACTGAAGCTTAATAAACTCCAAATTTCTTTGCAGCCGGTTGTTTTAAAATTTTAAGTTAACTCAACTTTTCATTTTTTATAGTGTGTACAAAATGGCCTCCAGTTTTTAATATGACTTAACAGTAAACCTTCACGCAGAATATAATCAAAACATTTATTATTAAAACCCAAGACATTTTCCAGGGTTTGAAATACTGTTTTCTCAATATTTAAAGCTTTTCCATGACTATATAAGGACCCTGGATATGCTTATGCCTAAAAGTCATTTTAAAAGGCATCCATATATTGTCATGACATTTACCATAGTAGAATCCAATCTAAGCATGACTTGACATGTAAAAAAAGAGTTTGCAGGCTAATAGATCACAGTAATACATTTTAACGTGTTAGGAAAAGGAAGTGTTAGCTTGGAGGAATATTCAAGGCTAAGACGCATTTAATTCTTTATTGCGGGAAGTGAAATTGTAATATCTTGTGGGACATAGGAAGTAGCAATTATATTGTTGAACTGTCGACAACTGTTTTTCTTCCCACATTATGTAATATAATATCCTGTACTCATTTATGATTAGCTAACAGTGAGTTCACTCACATGATCAATGATCTGGAAAACTTTATGAGCGGCTCCTCTAGCACTAGAGAAGGTCTGGATGTTTGGAGATGTTTGACCGAGGCCAAAAGCTCCAATTAGGACAGCGAAAAAAATCTGAAAAAGAGGAACAGAAAACGCACTTGTGAAACAGACGCGTGCCTATTTAGTAATCTGCTTTAAGTTCCCATGAAGCAAACATAACCACATGCTAATAATAAGGATTTTCTTTGACCTACAACATTTGACACAAGACCAAATCCTGGACCAATGTGACTTTGGGAGTTTCTGAGGTTGTGTATTGGAAATATCCTTGCTTTATACTCACCGTCAAAAGCATGCCAATCGTATATTCCTTAGCCAGGATAAGAGTGCTGCCGTACCAAAAGGCCAGTGCATAGGACATATAGATCATGAAGAATGTGAAGCCCATAGCAATGTTTACAGTGATGGCCTTCCTTACACCAACGTTCTTGGCCTCCTCTAAGTTTTTGTGATACCTTGTGAAAACACAAAAATAGGCTTATAATCCCCATGCTTTTCCAATTCAGCTTACTGGACAACAACAGGCTAAAACTCTCACTGCCAGACTATAATGTGCTAAAACTGAGCCCTCGCTGTCTAGCATTTATTGTTCTAAGATGATTTAACAAATGATTAAATGGTGTTTAAATGTACAGTAGGTACAAGATAACTTTCAGTCACACCTCTTGATCTCTTTCTTCTGTCCACCAAAGGCAAAGACAGTTCTGATAGATGACAAAACTTCCTCTGCCACTGCTCCAGCCTTCGCGTAGGCCGTCTGCTCCTTCGACGTGAATGTTGTCATCACCTAATAAGGCAAGGTTATTAAGTTACTTTTAAGACATTCACCATCGTTTTAGTCTATCACACCCTTTGATATACACATATATATTACAGACAGGATTTCTTTTTTGAACAAAAATTTAAATAAACAGAATTTTTGGAAAGAGAAAACATCTGTAATATTGTGATTTTTCTAAACATCAATAGATTACATTTATTGCAGTATAGATATAATATTAGATAGATTATTTCTTGCTGTATATAAAAAAGGGTCTTGTTGACTTACAGTAAAAAAATAAAAATAAAAATAAATTATATATAATTAAAAATAAATATAAAGTAATATATACATACAGCGATAAATAAAGTAATACACATGCAATAATAAACTAAAATAGTCATGTAGTTAGGCATGAGACGATAACCGTTTTCAAGTTATACCGCGATTTGGAAAAGGTTTTAAAACCGTCAAAATTTTCTGCAATACCAAAAGATTTTTTTTATTTACGTTTTTTTAAGGACAACAGTATTTTCAGCGAAAAATATATCCAAAAATGCCACTTAAAATTATAAACAAATCTGTTTTTTTGAAACTATCGAAGGCAGCAGAAGTCAATGATTCATTTGAATTATTTAGCCTGAGATATTTACTGTTCTGAATTATTATAAATGTTTATCAAAATAAAATATTTTGTGGTCAAAAGGGAAAAGTAGTTTTTTTTGCCCAGACATTTAAAATAATATATTTTAGAGCAGTAAACAAATTACAGTAAAACCTTGATATTTTTGCCCAAGGTTATCATACCATCAGAACCTTATACCGGCCCATGCCTACATGTAGTACTCTTTAAATTTATATTTAAGTTCAGATTTTGATTTTATGTGTTCCTTTCTTTTGTTGAACACAATAGAAGGTATTTAAAAAAATAGGTAGCTAGTACCCATTGACTTCCATAGTATGAAAAAAGAACATTGGAAGTCAATACAGGTTTTCAGATTACTTCGAAACATCTTCTTTTGTGTTGACAGAACAGAGAAACTCAAGCAGGTTCTGAAAGAAGAGTAAATGAATACAGAATTTTCTTTTTTTTCTTCATTTTCTCCTGATGTAAATGGGAAAGTCTGATACAATTGACCAAAACGTATCTTAAACGCTAAGTTTAAGGGGACCAATGTGAATCAGCAGCTTACAGCAGTCATAAAAATAATAAAACTGTTTCTCAGCATATTCCTTTTAATCCTACCTTTCCGATGACAGCAGCTGAGACACCGAGTAAAGGGCTAACAGCGAGGATGACGAGGGTCAGCTTCCAGCCTTTAGCAAAGCCAATCACAATGCCAACAATGAAAGTAGTGAGATTCTGAATCAGCATGCCAAGCTTATCCCCAATGCCTTCATTTATTTTGTAAACATCACTGGGGAGGAAAAAATAAGAGTGTGATGTAGACACATGCCACTGTGTAATATGTTGGCGCATCAATCTAACTGCATGGCGTACTCTGTAAGGCGAGTGTTGAGCTGTCCCGTTTCATTGACATCAAACCAGCCGATCTCCTGTTTCATGATGGAGTGGAAGAACGTCTTTCTAAGTTTCTTCACCTGACGTCCTGCCGCAAGAGTCCAAAAGGCCACCTGCATGTATGCCGCCACCAAGACCACAAATCCCATGATGCTGTAGTATATAGCATGTCTGAGAGCAAAAAATAAACTATTATACACTACAAAAGACTAGGATTACATTAAAACATTAAATATGAAAATTGAAGTATTCCAATAAAAAAGCAAAAGTTGTCTAACGTTGTCATCTTCTCCCCCAAAGTTGTATTACTGGTCTCTGGAAAGGTGAAGTCTTGAAAATAAAAGGAGTGCTATTGTTAGTTTGAGAAGACCTCATAGGACAGTGATGGAGCATACAAAAAAACAAATCACTCACTGGGTGGAAGGGTAATGTTCTTCAAATTTTCCAAAAATGTATCATCCACAAAACTGTCTGTCATGTCTCCAAATACAATTACCATGAGAGGAAGAACTGCCCCATTGGCCATGGACATGACTAAGCCAAGGATCATCAGTAAAATGTCGATACTATCTGCATATCGAAACTGACACAAAGACACTACACTGAGTACAGGTTAGGTTACGCTTATACAGTTTATTCATATAAACCATTTATGGTTAAGCTTATACACAGCAAAAATTCCAGTGTTAAATATACAGTGTGATTTTTTTTTTGGTGTTGTTCAGTGTTAAAACTGGAGTACATTTTAATCCATGAGTGTGAGAGAGCATGTATTTACAAGTTGTTGTTTTTTTCAGTGTTAAACTTTTAACTTAATATGCAGTGTATTTCCTGGAAGTTCATTTTCAGACAGTGATCAAATCAGTATGTTTTACTTAAACTTGAAACATGTCTTGTTGCATTTTAAAATGCAAAGATTTGAATGTATTGAACTTATTTCTGAAAAGATTAATAAACATTTCATAAATTATTTTCAACATATTTGACCACTGTTATGTCACACACACCGATTGATAATATAGGAAAAAAAGGTAATACAATAACACTTTGAAGGGTAACACATGTATGTAAGAATAAACTCTTACTGTGTTAAAATGAACTCTATGAGTAATGTACAAATCTCACACATTAGAAAGTGTTATTTTAACTCCAAAATGGAGGGAGTCATATGTATACCCAAGGAGTGTTAAGTTAAATTCAAATTGAGTTAAATGTACACAGATTTTTTTGCTGTGTAGTCTTGCTTTAAAAATGTAAAAAATATTTAATATTTTGATTTGAATATTGACTTTTATGATAGGAAAATGTTAATTTGTTATTGACAAAACAACAATATTAATACTACAATACTCCACTTACTAATTCTATTGGTCCCACCATCTCCAACTTTTCCTTTTCCTCCTTCTCTTCCTTTCCATTTTTTTCACCACTAGAAGGAAACAATTTAACAATAAAATAAGTATAACTTAAATTGTTTTTAATTTAATATTAAAATAAAGTAATATAAAATAGCATTTGGTTAAACTGTTGTTGCTGTTTTTAAACCCTTCTGGCTATAACTATTCAGATCTTTTACAGCAACATAGTTAACATTGTTTAACACATAAATGATCAACTTCTTTCGTGACAAGACTACAATGACAGGACGTGAATCCAGCAATAAACCAGCTCAAACAAATCTATTACTATGGACAAAGGTCTTTTTAAATGACATTAAAAGAATCAACACAAACGTCCTTGGAGTATAACGAAAGAGTTGCTTACCTTACATCTCCATTCTCCTCTTTTTTGTCACTTGACACTTTGAGTTTGGATTTCTTGCCCATGTTTGCTGTTATCTCAGATGCTGATAGTCCGGGCAGGTGTTAATCTGGATTTAATGGTCTGGATGGGGCAGGTGGTTTTTGTGCTGTGTTACATAAGAGCACAGTATAACACAGTGTTCAGTTACAGACACCAAAATATCTCCTATTTTGAGTTGACAGATAAATACAGATGTAACCTGCTAGCATAAACAGACGATCCACCCTACCTAATGTAAACAATATTTTAAAACCACTTAAATTTATAACTTTAAGGCAAAAGAGTTCAGAGTATTACATTTATGAACTTTGCCACTCTCACGTTGAACTGTGAGCTTTTTAAAGCCAAGCAGTATTGGCGAATTTAGGAATGAATCCTGTTGCTTCTGTCGCTTTAAATAATGTTTACCGACCCTCAACGCCACTATCAAAAAATCCTCCCACATATCAACATCATTGTAATAAAGCAATTACGAATTGTATTCGTTTTCTGGCATTTTAATCTGCTATTCAACAGTGGAAGCATTTAAAGTGTTTGTTATTTTTGTAAAACTGTTGTTATGATAGTGATAGCTAATACAGAGTCACCAGGTAATGTGTTTAAAATATAAAGTATTATGTCCATTATTTTATCGGTAACTACGGTTATCATGGTAAATGTATCTTTTATTGAATGAATTAAATATACCTACCGCTCAGACAGTGTTCTTCCCACCCTGCTGTCCCTCCACAATGAGCTCTGCGAGGCGCGGGACCGGAGGACTATCTGACAGTTCTCGGTCGCGCGCACGTTTATACAGCCTTGACTTTATGTTTCTGCGGATTACATCACAGCCTGCATGCTTTATAGATGTCCTTCCGAAAGCGTTTAGACACTTTAACGATTGGAAAGGGCCCTGGACGGATGTCCAAGATTATCTTAAGCAATTTTTGACGGGACATTTATCAATACAGTGGTCTCCAGGTTTTCAAAGCACGTTTGCGATGTTTTCCACTTATGATATGGGCTAGAAATTAACTTAGCATGAACAATGGATAGTTAAATAAATTACATGTCTGTCCTCCCCTTTTTAAAGGGAGAGTTTGACGTGTCACACCTTCTCAATTTTATCGAAAACGAAAAGAATAAATAAATTACTAGTCTATGTGGTTTCACTATATGTAAAGTTATTGAGATGTAAATTTAGTGCAATTATTTAAATGAGTAAAACTAAACATATAAAACCTCGGTTTGAACTAGAGATGTGTTTGAGTAGAACACTGGCTTGTTTTATTCTGTAAACTACAGAAGACATTTCCAAATTTAAAATAAAATGTTGTCATTTAGAATTTTCAGCATTAAATTACAAGACACAATGACATTTTAAGACAACACACTACCAACATCTTCACTTCAAGAATTTGCAAAATTAATATTTGATGGAATAACTTTAATTGTCCTTTAAAACGCTGGAAATTACAATATATTTATTTGAAATTTGGAAGAAAAAAATGTTAATAACAAACAAATATGAATATTTTACTCAAACCCATAAATCCAATATAAAATCTAGAGAAACTGACATTTTTTTACCTCATAGTTTGCAACTGTTGAGTTGAGTCAAGTTAAAATAATTTAACCACATTTCGCAGACTGTTTTTAAAGAAAAAACATTTATTTTTGTGCTGTTTTTGCACTGTAAAAAATCATTTTGAAGTTGAATCAAATGAACCTTATGAGTCATTTTACCTTAGCTTTCATTAAACAGACTTAAAACAGCTTGTATAAACAATTTAGTTACAAACAAGATTAATCAGTTTAATAAGTTAATGACCACAGAAAGACGTTATCACGACTTATTGGTCATATTTTACAGTCTGTGTGTTATGAAAATAGCGGATATGGTTAGGAGGAAGGCTTTCTAAAGGTTACTGCTAACATGGGTCATTATAAGTTCACATGGACCACTTACTCTTCAAGTAAAATAGGGACAAGACTAACTAAAACCTGTTTCGTGTGGTTACAGAAACTTGACTGAAAAAGTCTGAGTAGTAATTTCACATCCCTCTGGTAAAAAACAAGGAAAGATAAATCACAAGATCATATTTACAATATATCATGTAATAAGCTATTATTAATTTTTAATTTATTTTTGTCAGCATAAGACAAAAAGTTTCTTTTAAGATATATATCTTCACTAGACCAAATAGTTTCAGCAAGTGCTAGGTGTGAATACAGAGCCATGTGCTCTGGTTACATAAATGCAATAAAACTCAGTAGTAGCAAAGGTATACATTACGCTCCCTATCTTGTCATGAATCGTGTCCGTCACACACTTGATACTCTTCACCATATCAGGCTCATAATATAAAGCAATTTTTATATTTTACTCTTCATTATTGCCTGTTATTCACGTCATTCATGTTTCATATTATTAGTCTAGATATTTATTAAAAAACGAACAAAATATTTGTCTTAAAAACATTCTATTCTCTGGTAGATTCACATCAACACCCTGAGGAGCATCAGTCTACTATCACAATCATTAACTTTATATGGCCAACTCGCACCATAAAAAATATGCTGTCACATCTCTCTGTCATATTATTTTACGTCTTAATTTTGCCTGTTAGCAAATGTTCATACGGTCATAACCTGTGAGATAAATCTAAACGACAGAATCTGGATAAACACAAGAACTAACCATTATACAGTACAAGGATTAAACATACACACATTAAGTCAATCAAATCTGCATTCAACTGTAAAAATAGATCCCATGTTTATTGCATTAAAAATACTGCATATTTCAAAATACACTTAAATATCTTCATACACCTTCCTCAGTGCTTTGATCAAAAAAGGCAATCTTCATCTTTCAACCAGCCAGCAGCAGCATTTACAGTCACGATCTGTGATCTGACATTGATAGAAGACATTACTAATTACAGTAAAGAATTTACAGTGATCATGTGTGCGTTTATGTCAGTACTGAGATCAGCCGATGTTAAACAGAATGAAATAAATCAGACTGAAAACATTCAGCTCTAGTAACGAAAGTTCTGGAGTTCAGGTTTGGTCTGTGTGTATTTTGAACAATCACTGATTTAATGTGAAACGTGTAATTTAATTTAGGCACCGAAGAGATTCTGTAGGAAAAAGACAAACAAACATTGTATTAGGCAGGCAAATCGATCATGCATACAGCATCTCAGAGAAAGAAATCCTTCCTCAAGGCATCATCTCGTCATTTCCTATGTCCATGCGTTGAACTGAGCATCTAAATTGCAAAAGGAATGTATATCCACGTCGTCAACTTTTTGTCCGCTCTGAAAACGTCTTCAGGTTCATAGCATCCTTTCAGCTCTATCGGAGTCTGTAATTCCTCCCGTAATGAGTTCAACGTTGAAGCTGTGATTCAGAAGCAGAACAACTGAGGCCTGTAAGGTGTTTAATGTCCACCCTGCAGGGTCAGATCCTCACTCATGGTCAGTGCAAAAAGAATTGTGCAAGTCTTCGTCACATAGGTTCCCACAGCGGATCCATCCGGCTTTTTCCTAAATCAGTGTTTTTGTCTTGTTTCCCAGTAAAAGTCCTTAAAATAATAATAATACTACTACTACTACTACTACTAATAATAAAATATAATAATAATAATAATACAAATAAAAATATAATAATAATAATAATACAAATAAAAATATAATAATAATAATAATGATAATAATAATACTAATAATAATAATAAAAAAATATAATAATAATAATAATAATAAAACATAATAATAATAATAATACAAATAAAAATATAATAATAATACAAATAAAAATATAATAATAATAATAATTATTATTATTATAATAATAATAATAATAAAATAAAATAAAATAAAATAAAATAAAATAAATCATAGAATAGTTCTTGGACTGTCTTTATTATTAGGGTTCCTAATATAATAATTAAATCTAACAAAATTTGTGTAAAAATGTCAGGTCAAACTGTTTGAAATCACATACTACTCGAATAGATACTACATTTGAATTAAATTTACTTCACAGTCATTAGAAAAGTATTATT
The DNA here is from genome assembly GCA_903798035.1 of Danio albolineatus. NCBI lineage: Eukaryota > Metazoa > Chordata > Actinopteri > Cypriniformes > Danionidae > Danio > Danio albolineatus. The sequence goes on from CAIGQQ010032119.1 coordinate 671,882, forward strand.
CATTATGAATATGAGTAGTATTAATGGAATTCAGGTGTACTGCATTCATTATGTGTTATTATCACATGAGCTCTTCCCATCTGTTGTGTCATTCTTATTGATAAATTCCTAAATGTTCTTGCTTGGCCTCATGCGATAGTAAAGAGTCCATTGGATGCACACTTCAGAATCTCACTAGAAGTAGCAGGTCATCTGCCTGTCTAATGCTTTTCCAATAGGAGGAATTTAGACATAAAACTGGGTCCACATGCTGTTTTTCATATACTATATTATAGGAATGTATGTGATTTCAGACACACAGAGAGATTATTAGCCACACACTGAAATAAAGACACTGTATTCTGGATCCCAAACAAATAGGTGGTGATGTCACTTTTAAAGAAACACTACACACATACAGTACAATCTTGCAGTCCACAACTCTTGTTTTGCTCACGCATTCCTTTAGGCTTAGTAATATGTCTGTGCATGACATCCCAGTTTTCACGAATACACAGTTGTATAGTTTAAAACCCCTTTTCATTTTTCAGGCAGCCAAAACACTTATCATATACTTGAACAGAGAAAGCGCATTCGTTTTTTTTTTTTTGTGTAAATGGTCTTTAAATCAACACAAGCACATTTTCCAGCGCGTTCACTGCTCATCTTAAAACAAACGTTCACCCAATATTAGTTGTTGTAATGGTTTTGTATGATCGCCACATTTTCCTTTCATTTGCTAATTGAATCCTGTTAACTGAATCCAGCTAAATTGTCTCTGAGTAATAATCCAGAGAGAGGCTGAATGATGTGGTTGTTGTAATCTGAGCACTGAAGCGGATTCAGTGAGTTGAAACGTTTTCTCATGTTGGTTTTGTATTTAATCGCTTTCACTTTTTTTGCACCGTAAGGTTTATTTTTAGATATTTACTAAATGCAAGGCACAAAATGTTTTGTCTCATTATGTTCAGTTAATAATGAAAAATAAATGTAAATGACAGATATATTTGAATTGTTTAAAACTGCTAAAGGTATGTAAAAAATATGGATTATTAAGTTGGATATTACTGTTTGTCGTTTAGCCCTTATAGTAGTGGTAGGGAACCTATGGCTTGTGAGCCACATGTGGCTCTTTGACAAAAAAATACGTGGCTCTCCAGCAGTCTCCCTTCAATAATATTTTACAGTTATAAAAATTATAACATCACTAGAAATCAGTTTCCTATTGAAAATACAATTACAATTCCCTCTTTATTGAATTTTTGTCTATAGAATAATGAATGAAAACTCATTTAACAATAAAAGGATGTTTCGACCAATAGACGTGTGTAGATAAACTTGAATCGCGACACCAATACAGGGCACAGTAAACAGCTTATATTTCTATGGTAACCTAACACACATACTGTAAATATATACCCAATGGTTCTTTAAAAAAGGTGTTTGCTAAAAAAATCTGAAATGTCTCTTTGCTGAAAAAGGTTCCTGACCCTTGCCTTATAGGGTAACAGTTGTCAAATATGAAATGTTTTGCTACATCAATCTTACATCACTGTCCTTTAGGGTTAATCTCTGGGTTTAAATAATGAAATCTGCATTTTGCAATCTGCACTGTGCTCTGAAGCACAAACCCTGCCGAATCTAATTAAACTGAGCATCTTAGCAATACCGACTTTAATGAACACTTTTAGAGAGCTGAGAAAAACAGGCCAAAAGTGTACATTTTGAACATATACAAATTACTTTTTGTCATCCTTACAACACTCAAAAACTGACGATTGCATTTTATTCAAACTACTTATTTAAAATGAGCTGCAGAAACACAATTCTTGAGTTTTTTTGGGGACAACTTATTTGCATTATGTTCAATCAAGTTAAAGTTGTCAAAACTAATACGTTAACTAAATTCCTTCATATTGTCTCAACCCAAACCGATCATGTGGAATCCAGTGAACAGAGCTGTCTATTTTATTTGCTTGAGGACTTGTGTGACTATTAATCTCTTAGTTTGATTTGACTTCTGTTTACTTGTTCTTTTTGTAAAGGAAAGAAAGTTTGAAGCATATTTACATTAAATATACAATATTTATAAAGAATATATTAAACTATTTTCATATATTAACTAATTAATTTATTAATTTATAAACAAATCAAAATATAAATTTAAAACAAACCTAAAATGTATTCTCAAAGTTTTCTTGCTTTCAGGAAACTTTCAGGAACATTTTTTTTTACTGGAAAACAAGACAAAATACCGAAAACAAACCATAGTGCAGAGATTTGCTGTCGGGCCTTTGTTTCCTTCCTGCTTATACGGGGTGAGGAGCGTGGGGTTTCCCATGGTACTGCTGTCTCCGTAAAGGCGGATGAGGAGCGGGTCTGTACAAATAAATAAGATTTCATTCACATTATTCCCTGCAAGCTAGTTTACTCACTTGCACAGTCTTCATTTGAATGATCAGCTAAAATGGCAGCTCTCACCTGGCAGGAGCAGCAGCTGACGCAGAATTTCGTGAGGAATATGAAGAAGATGCAGCGGCAGATACTGGATGTCCCATCAGCGGAGTGGCAGGAGGGTGACACGAAGGATCCACGGGCAGTGGTTTCTTGGGAACTGGAGGTTTGGGGGGAACAGGGTTCTGAAACAGGATGAAATGGGTTTTTTTTGTTTGTTTTTTTAAAAGTTTTTTTTAAAGTTCAATTTGTGAATCATTACAGTTCAAAAGAACAGCAAAAGTCTCAGACGCATTAGAAAAAGAGCTTCTGATTAGTGTTGTTAATATAGGGCCACTCTTAAACAGATAGCTAACCCAAATAATGAACATTTAGTCAACATTTAAGCACCCTCACGTGGTTACAAACTTGTTTGACTTTCTATAATTGAAGATATTCGGAAAATGTTTTTGTAGGTATCAACTTCCATAGTTTTTTGGGCTACTGGTTAATACCAACAGCATGCAGATCACGCATTCTTATTTTAATTAAAACACAATAAACCATTCAAAAAATTTAAATAAACACCAAATGGTATATGATTATGGGCATGAGTAAAGAGGGATTTATTGGTCCTATAAAGCAGAATGAAATGTCTAAATGCTGAGGTGCAAATTCCTGCTTTTCCGCTTAGAATAGCTTGTAAATACACCCATTTCAAAGAATATATAAATAATAAAATAATATTTTTACATCAGGAACTAAGCAGAAGGAAAACAAATGAATGAATGAATGAATAAATGAATGATTGAATATGTTTACATACAGTATTCAGTGTTGGGTAAAAAGAAATCAATTACAATCTTCAGTCAATCTTAATCTTTAAAAAAAAGCAGCAAAAAATAACATAACACACAATTTGACATCATCTAAATTCTAGATTACTAGTGACCTAAATAGTTTTTTTAAGATTAAGAGAGGCTAAAGATCGTAATATATTACTTTATTTACCCAATACTGATTGCAAACATATATACTGCTAATTGCAGCTAAAAGTGAAAATAGCAAAACGTTAATAAAACACTGCTATTTTCACTTGGTGACTTTTATTGCTATTTGCATCGTGTTATTAGCATCTATTACTACTTATTTATGTTATAAATAGCATCTCATAAAGGTTTGTAACCACTTGAGTGTGAGTTAATGGTGAGTAGATGTTGATTTCTGGGTCAACTCTCTCTTCAACAGGGCTGTGGTGATACCTGTCTGTTGGAGAGGACAGGGTCAGGTGGTAGAGGTTTGCTTGGTGCAGCTGGTCGAGCTCCTGTAGGCTGGACGTAGTGTTGTGGATGCAGGCATGTGACAGAGAAAAGCAGGCGCTGAGTGAGACTAACTTATTGGCATTTTACTCAGATCACCGGGAATCACAAACAACTGCACTATGATTTCACCCCTTGATCACAGGTCTAGTTTGTCTAAGACCAGACTGAATCACAGGCCATGCACTGCACAACTGATTCCTCTGACTCTGCAAAGCAAGCAGCTGCTCTCATATTTCCGTTTGAGAGATACGAAAGGAGAGATACGAACCGGGAGAGATACGAACACATGCACAAACTCAGCTAAACCATTCACAGCAACTTATACGACTGAACTAAGGTTCAATTATGTTTTATATTTTTAGTATAAATTATGCTTTAAAGCAAATATCCATATTTTTTACATAACAGATGTTATCCTCTTTAACTGGTGAACTTTTATTGTTAAAGGTTCTATACTCATAAATCATTTTAATAATCTAATTAATTTTTTAAAAAGTTTTGCTGGTTACAGCGATGTTCCAAATATCAATTATCTTAAACAGTGAAAAGATGTTTTAAACACTAATAAAAAAATAGTCATTGATCTCAATTAAATTGCAGTTTCATTAATCTTTAGGGGTGTTTTAAAAAACAAAAAACTAAACTAAACTAAACTAAACTAAACTAAACTAAATCTAAACTAAAACTAAACCTAAATTAAACTAAACTAAAACGAGACTAAAACAAAAAACTAAAACTAAACTAAAACTAACTTAACCTAACCTAAACTAAACTAAATCCAAAACCAAAACAAACGTTAATTAAAATCAATTTTCAAATCCACTAAAGGTTTTACTTTTTTGTTTCTTTTAAAGCTTAAATAAAGGTATCATAAGGTGTGAAAAATTCCCAGACTACTTGGGTTTCAGGTTTTTAATGTATTCACGAATTAATATTCAAAATTTATGTTAAGCTATATTCAGATAAAAAAAACACTCATTAATAAATAATATATAATTGTAATAAAATGGATTTTTTTTTTTAAAGACTGTGGGTTCATTTAACTTTGAAATACTTTATAAGTTAACAAGTTAATAAAGACCTCTAGCTCTCCCTCAGTCTGATCCACAAACTCCATTCACTCCAGTCCATCCCCATGTACAAAACCCCATCATACTCACTGACTACGTTTACATGGGCATCAGTAATCAAATTATTTGCCTTAATCTGAATTAGACAATAGTATGAGTTTACAAGAGTTACTTTTTGAACGTTCCTTTCATGATCCTGTTTTACATGTTTTAACACATAATTCGATTACGTCACTGTGTCACCACGCTATCCACATTTCTTGTAATTTTGGATGTTTCAATTTTAATTTGTCGATTTGAATTTGGTGCTTTCACTTTCATTTAGGAACATTTCATGCATGCCCCCCATGTCAAACGAGATATTGGATATGCGTATGCACTGCTGGAAGAGTGATGTTTTAATGGAATTTGAAAAAAACCTCCACATTTTGCGATTCAGGTGTATGCGGTCCTTCATAGACTCAGTAGGTGCAGAGAATAGTGTCAAACAGCCGTATATGTATAGACTGTCCTGTCACAAAATGTGGCGAAAATCCTATATAAAGGTAATAGTTTGATTAAGGTGTTTACATGCCTGTACTGCACTTCAAATATGCAACTCGCCATTCTCCATATGTCTAAATTCAATTTCTGTTTAGTTCAATTATGACTTTAGTCGAATTAAGGCAATCAATAATCAATGTTTCATGGTAGACTCTAAATCAGAGTATTGTCTTAATTGTATAAAAATCGGATTATTGGGGTCCATGTAAATGTACTCACTGTTAACCTGTTATCGGGCGAAGAACTGTATGGTAACTTCATTGACATTGATTACAATATACAGTTGTCAAGAAAGTCAGAATTATTAGCCCTCCTGTGATGTTTTTCTTCTTTTTCAAATATTTCCCAAATGATGTTAAACAGAGCAAGGATTTTTTTTCAGGGGGGGCTAATATTTTAGGAGGACTAATAATTCAGACTTCTAATGTATATATTTGAAGTCATTAAAATTAAAGTCTTGTAAGCTACACGCCAGGGTTTTTCAATAAAAGTACTTCAATAAGTGCCCTATAAAAGGTTAAACCCAAATCACAGAGACGCAGACAAACCTCCCCATGCAAAACCAGACAAAGACACTGATCACAACTACAAACACTGAGTTTCTGACGCTAGACACTGAAAAGACACAGTCAAACACGGCAGCTCCAGCAGCAGCAAGAGCACATTCTACCTTGCACTGCATCTTGCTCTCTGAGGGGGCGGGGTCAGGTGGGAGGGGCTTTGTAGGAGGGGCGGGCCAATGCGCCGCCAACTGAAGAACCACAAAGAGCAACAGAAACAGCATTGGATTGTGTTAAGCACACACATCGCTAAATCCACTACATAATGTTCATCTGTGTTCCTCACAGGCGTTCCTGGGCAGTGAGGACATTTACCTGAGCAGGTTTAGAGACAGGTGGATCGGGCGGAAGAGGTTTAGTTGGAGCAGCAGGCCTGTTTTGAACCTGACAAGATAAATAGGGTTGCAGACAGGGTAGTAAAGAAGGAGTGAGCATTTACAGCACATGCATGTTAAAATAAGAAGAGTTAGTTAGCTGTTTGAGGTATGACGGTGAGCCAAGAAGAATTAATGGTGGTGTTATAATGACAGCCGAAGCAAATATACTTCAGTTACTGTCAGATGTTTTTACAGGTTGTTTAGAAACAAACATTCATGCAGGAGATTCGACAAATGAGAAGCAGCATATGTGTTTCACGCAGAATGTTTCATAAAACAGCCACTTCTTTTTGTCACTGGTTGTGTCTGAAATTGCATATAAATGAACTAGACCTAACTTATTTTGAGTAAATCATAACTTTACAACTACTAGAAGCTACTTACTATATCCTATGAGTGTGTGTAGTATGAATAAACTGCAAAGAAATATATAAAATATCTCAAAATTCACAAATCAAGAAGCATTTTCCAGACAAGCAAAAATACTGTCTTGCTTTAAGAAATATTACGCCAAAATGAAGTGTTTTTCCTTTAAAACAAGCAAAATAACTTGCCATTGGGGTAAGCAAAATAATATTGTTTTTTCTTTGATAATAATGCAGATTATTTTGCTTGTTTTAAAGAGAGGGGTCTGGATGCAGTGCTGGTGCAGTGCAATCTGAGCTGCATCCAATGCTTTTTAATGAGCTCACCTAACCCCACCCCTAACCCTACCCCTCACAGCGACGTCACTCGCTCCATTTGAGTGCATTGTGTCTGACATTGCATCGCTGTGTGATGCAATCTCAGCTTGCATCATAGAGGCTGCATCCAGATACTATTGATTTTAAGGACAAAACTGAATTTTGACATATTATTTTGGAAAACAAGACAATATGTTTAACTTATCTAGAAAACGCATCTTGATTTAAGAAATTTGAGATATTTGGACTAGAATCAAGACAAAAATGTTTTAAGTAAGAAAAGCATTTTTTTTGCAGTGTGTAATCTGGTCATACTTAAGTCACACTGTCGTCCTGCTCAGTACAGCTTACCTATTTTTAGGCCCACACGGCGACAGATTCTGCAGCTTTTTAGCCCATCATTGAGTATGTATTTACATGTGTAAATTGATATTTATTCAGTTTTTAAATTAACTTCACAAAAATGATTGTGATATAATAATAGTAATAATAAAATGTTCACATAATTTATTTACAATAGTTTGTAAAGTAATATTTTCTGTCTTTCAGTAGATTATATGAGAAACTTGCTTTGTTTACTAAATAATTGGAGCTAATCAGATTTGCATTGTAAACATTAAATAAAAGTTTAAAAAAATTGATTTTTTATTTCATACATTAAGCTTCTAGTTATGATACTCCTAAAATAATTCCACATAAATCTGCAGATTTTTTACTTTCTCAGCAGAAATAGCAAACAATGTCCACAGACTGTGTATGGCCCTAGTTATTTTGAAAACATTATAACTTTACAACTACTAAAAAGTACTTACTATATTATGAACGTCATGTATGAATGTAATCTGGTCATACTACATTTGCCTTGTCATCCTGGTAATTTTTACCAACATTTTGAGTTCAACAAGAGCAACCACTTTTTACCCAGGTGAAAAAAACTGGACTATGTACTTTAAAACCCAAACATTGACTTTCAACCTTAGTAGTTTTGCTTGTCCTTACGTTGGGTCATAAAACTCAACAGAAACAGAATTTGCCTCTGTCCTGTCCTGTTACTCATAAAAAATTAATAATTTACCACAGAAAATCACGACATGCAATTACAGTAGGTGTTTGGATCAATATCAGAAGTCTGGCTTTGATATGATACTAGATCTAAATATATTGCACAGGATCTGTTCCCTGGGCAACAGTTAAACGTAGGAGCACCTGGGACAACTGATGAAACAAGACTACATTTAATAGTAAAACCCTTACTTATACTGTATTTACTTATTTTTCTAGCTCATTAGTTAAACCGTTTGTAGTTTAGTTCCTTTTTAAGAAAAACCTAAATGTGATAGTTCACTTATTCATTTGCTTATATAGATTATAAATTTTAAGTGTTATCACTTCTCTGGATTTGCCATTATTAGGTACATGTTTTGAGTAAATATTCAAATCTTTAAAATTTTAATTAATGATAACTAACACAATTTGTAGCTTTTTATTTCCTAAAAAAATCAAAAAGAATAAGTATCTCATGGTCATATATTCTGAGGTGACAACGCAAACGTTCATTAGGTTCAAACTGTGAAAAAAAGGTTTCTTTTCACAAACAAATTGAATTGAGCTGAACCCAATTGAATGTCATTGAAAGGGCTGGAGTAGACAGTGACAGATAGTGGCGATATTCCCATTACAGACATGAGATCTCATCCACAACAATTTGAGGAAAATAATCACTGTGACTTGGCAAAAGGTTGACAAAACAATGCCGTGGAAATTACATGCCATAATCAAAGATAATCCTATACAGTACATTATCACTATCTGACCCTGAGAGTAACCACTCTATAATGTTGACTCCAGCACATTTACCAAAGTTCAAGCCAATTAGTGGTCAATTTATATGTGAAAATGAAACTTTCTAATCATAAATTAATGTGTTGGTTAATCTAATCCAATTGGTGTATATCAGCATATTAGTGCTGTTTAACATGACAATCGAATAGAAATGTAAAGTTTGCATTTATATAATCACATCGTGTACAGTGTATATTTATTTCTTATACAGTGAATAAATAGATTAATAATAAGCAATTAATAAATATTATACAAATTATGCATTATTTATGTATATATACATAATAACCTTACAAAGTTCATGCACATATATTACGTAAATACAAACTTTTAAATTGTATGTGATTCATCATTCAATATAATACCTTATATTCTGCATGATCACCAGCTTCGGCCAGCTCTCTTTTTGTTTACTCAGGACAGTAACCCTCAAGCTCATTTCTTCTACTTCTGACTCTCAGTAACCCTACACCACATTACAGCCGATTATGCTCCAGTAATCGTATCATCCAGGGGGCCAGATGCTCTCGATCACAGCTGTTTTTTTTTGCCAGTGATGGACTGTACCTTGCTTATAGCCTGGGTGAGAGGGATGTCGCTCTGGTGAGGCCACTGGTATCGAAGCGGCTGTGCCTGATCTCCATTTCGAGCATTCGCAAGCTCCATCGCAGGAGTCCTGAGTGGAATATAACATGTACTTTATTTACAATACTGAACATAACATACTTTTTTTTTGCATTGAGAAGTTTATGAGTTTGTTCACCCAAAAATGAAAATTCTGTTCTGTTCTTTTATTATCCACCCTCATGTCATTCTAATCCCCAAGACCTTCGTTTTTCTTCTGAACACAAATAAAGATTTTTTTATGAAATCTGAGAGCTCTCTCATCCTCCATAGACAGCAAAGGTCCCGAGATGTTCGAAGTCCAGAAAAAAAAAACGGTCAAAACATTCCATGCGGCTTCAGTAGTTTAACTGTAATCATAAGAACATAAGAAGCTACATAAGAAGTACATTTTAGTGCAAAAAAACTGTTTGGCAGGTCAACAGAGTGCATGTTTACTATGAGCAGTACGATATTTTGCCATTAGAGTCAACAGTGCAACACACAAGTGCCATATTGCTCATAGTAAATGCGCACCCTGATCTGACGCGCGAGATATACGCGTACAATGCCATTTTACACTTCTGAAAAGGGAGCACTCTGACTGGTTATTCAGCAACAATTCAGAGCGAGGGTGTGATGTAGTGAAGTGACATGACAAGTAAACAATTCAAGTTAAGAAGCAACACAAATAGGCCTACATTTCACAACATCTCTCAAGTATTTGCAGATGATATGGATTATTAGATTATCAGACAAATTTGCAAAGCGAATCCCTTTGTGTGGGACAAATTACTGTGATAATAGTACTAAATTGTGCTTTGTTTACACATTGCATGTGTGCTGAACGAGAGAACAGACACATCCTCTTGCGCAGATGCAGAACACACACAGTCGACTGCCATTCATTTGATGTGTTAACATGCAGCTTTTTGTTCTGATGGAACCAGATGTGAGCCAATGCAAGGCGACAACACAGTTGGGTTTCATCAATGCTAGTTGATTGGCATTGACTTGGTGTGCACCCACCCTTGCAGTTGAACTATTGAAGACACATGGAATGTTTTACAGTGTTTTTGGCTCCTTTTCTGGACTTTGAATGTCACATGATCATCGCTGTCTATGGAGGATGAGAGAGCTCTCTGATTCCATCTAAAATATCTTTATTTGTGTTCAGAAAATGAACGAAGGTCTCAGAAGATTGAAACAACATACGTAAGTAATAGGTAACACAATAAAAATTGGGGTGAACTAATCCTTTAAGTTTAATGATACTAGATCTGGATGATAAAAGAAAACAATCATTATCACATTATAAACTTCTCTTAATAAAACGATAAATGTTCGATGATGATTGTAAAAGCAGTCAACCATGAGTTTAGCTTTGATTCCGACCGATTATGCAGGCAGATCTAAAGAAAACCCCCTTAATTAATCAAAGAACACAATTGTCTTTTGGTTTTAGTTTATAGCCAGTTGAAACAACACTAATGTTCTCAATAGCACTGACAGACAGGAGAAACCCTGTGCCATGAATGATTCAGTTAAAAACCTACTGCATGGATTTACTGTCGTACCAGTAATTGTGGCAGGACTGGAAATACACATCTGGATTTTATTCAATCATTAAACAATTATTATATTATATTAAATTGTGTAATAATTTACAACAATACATATATATATATTCAGACTAGTTTTCATACTAATATCATAAAAACCACATATTCTACAGCAAAAATCTGCCTTCAGAATGTAATCATGATATTTATTGACATAATTATTAATACTATTACTATATTATGAAAAATGTATCACATCTAATTTATGGCTGTTGGTTTATTTATTTGGCCATATGATCTATACCTCTTTACATCAATTTTATACTGAGGGAATCCACTTTTACAGAATCGGGCAGATAAACGTGCATCTCACTATCTGAATCTACTGTTGAGTTATAAGGGAACTGGAGATCTGTGTGAGACAGACTTCTAGTAGAGAAACACTGCACACTTAATACTAAACAAACATCAGCACTGATCTCTGGTGTTTTAAAAAGACTCTTCAGGGTAACTATTTGCTTGCAGTCACACAACACACAGAGGAGCTAGCTAATCACAGACGATGTTGAGCCTATCGTTTAATTTAAGTTTTTCATTGAGAAAAATCGTTAACAATGTACAGCTATAATACAGCTATACAGCTTATGCACCACAATACATTCATAGATACCTCCGGTTTTCCTCCTTCATACAGTATTCAATGTAGGACACTGAGATTCCACTGCACCATGGGTAAAACACAACATAATAAATGATTTACTATATGACGATGAATGCTATAGAAGATCTTATGACTGACTGAATTTCTGTTGATTTACAGCACAGGTTTTGTTTCTTGTATATTATAGACAAATGGTACAAATGGAAAGAAAAATAATATCTTTCAGAAACAGGTAAAACATTTCTGCATTCTTTATATTCAGAATAATTTTGAATTTTGATTTAATTCTACATCATTTACAACAGAAATGCTATTCACGTAACCTAAAAGGCATTTTCATTACAACTTTAATATATTTAGAGATATTTATAAGCTGTATTTATTAGTCAACAATTATTTGTACGCAATAAATGGTTATAATAATAATAATAATAATAATAATAATAATAATAAAGACGTGAGCACAGAGAGATGAGATGTTAAACGTCTCATTCAAAAGACAGCGCTCACTGAGCAGTATAGAATCCCCTTCACTATGCTGGGGTGTTAGGACCCACACAGACCGCAGGTTGAGCGCCCCTGTTGGCCACACTAACATCACTTCCGGCAGCAACTCTAGCTTTCCCATGTGGTCTTCCATCCAGGTACTGACCGGGTGCATCCCTGCATAGCTTTTTGAGAATTGCAGAGAGCTAGCTGCCAGCTCTATAGAATGTTCTTTCACAATGACTATATCAGCCCCAAAAATTATCTTAATCCATTTTAAATTCTAAAACTTAAACTACAAGAAATCATACAATCTACAACACACTTCATGATATTTTATATTTTTGTAATAACAGTAAATGAATAGAAAAATTTAATTTAATTTAATTTAATTTAATTTAATTTAATTTAATTTAA
>CAIGQQ010032119.1:708344-743001 GCA_903798035.1 Danio albolineatus
ACATTAAAGTTGAGTAAATGATCGCAGAATTTTCATTTATTTCATTTATTCTGATATTTGTTATATGAAAATACAAAAAATAAACAAAGGGTGGCAGTAAATGTCTTGAGGAATTCAAATTATATAATGAATGAATAAATGAATGTATGAATAAAATATTCATTACATATTTTAAAAGGTCTAATCATTAAAGTCCCTTTGGCCTTTTAGACACTATGGCACAAGGTTATTCCTGAATATGCATCATTATACTAAACCATTTTTTTCTAATAGAGAATATGTCATATTTTAAATATATCTATTACATTTATAAAATTATAAAATATAAATGTTTGAGCTCTATGGACTTAAATACAGTATGTATCAACTATAATGCGCATAAATATGTAAGGCATAATGTTTGTACAATTATATCAGTCCCCATTTATTTATTTTTTCTTAATCTGACTTAATGAATAGGTGAGCCATAATAAAAAAACTGTTTTATTCTCTAACTAAACATACTTTTAAAAACAAATGTACTATGTAAATGTTAATATAAATACAAACAGTACACAAAGGCTCATCTTAAATTGGTATCTGGAATTCTAGGGGCATGTAACTACATTCTATAGGCTTCATCATGCAACAGGTTGTCTGCCTGCACCAGGTGGCATCAAGAGATTTTATTGGAAAAGTTTTCAATTTTAAGAAATATTATTAATATTTTTTCCCCCATGACTAATTTAATGAACTTGTTAAAACTGAAAAACCCAATTCTAAAGAAAGATTATTAACCCTTAATCTAAAATTGCTCTGTTTTATAATTATAAATTATAATTGACTATTTATTAGTAAAAAATAATAATTCAGAGTATGCAGGAATCTACTAACATCACTGTTAATGCAGCGATTGATATGGAATCACTGCATCAACACATGGAAAAGCTGAGTTTTCCAAGAGGATAAAATGTCATTTTTTTAAGGCTAAAAACAGACTTCCCCCTCCTCCAGACTCTTTCTGTGCCTTTCTCTCATCTCACTTCCTATTCTGAGCACTTTTTCCTGCCATTCTATCACATCCCCCTGGCTCGCGCAGACATTCGGCAGCCTGATGAAAAAGTGAAACCCCACTCAGCTTCCTGTTAAACCACTGCTGCTGTTTCCTGCTTTTCTCTAATGTGCTAACGGGAACAGCTCCGTTTATTGACCCCTTTCTCTTAGCCAATAAAAGCCGGCGTATTTGACCTCTCTCTGTAACCAACCATTCCGAACATGGTTAACTGGACTCTTTCCCTGATAGTCAAAGCAAGCGGTTTCATCCGTTCTCTCTGTTATTTTTTTCTGGAAGTCTAAGCCAGGTACAATTATTTTATTTAACACTTTACAATACCAGACAAGTAGCTAAATGTTAGTTAATGTATATACTAAATCAAAAAAACAATGAATAATATATTTATGAAAATAAATGATAATAAAGTTGTTATTTCCAAACAATATATATATTATATATAAAATCAGCCTGATTGGATAGATTTACGTGGACATAAGAAAACCTACGACCCGATATTTCAGTAAAATGTTAGACTTTTTAAGCCCTACTATTTTGTTTTGGAAATCTAAAACATTTTCAGACCTTCTAAGACCCTGCAGACATCCTGTTTGTAAAATCCAAATTTGAACTTGTGTCATGTGTAATTTGCATGTAATTCCATGTAATATAGTTCTGTATAGACCTCATTTTTGATAACTTGTATATATTGCTGAATAATACACAAAAGGACCAGCAATGTTAATTCCAAAAGTAAATACGGCCATTTTCATTTCCTCAAGTACAAGGAGATGCTGAAATCCAGCGTTTTAAATGCAAATGGATGTTGAAAGACAGCTCAGATCTCATTCAGCCTTTAATAAAAACCTCAAATGACCTTCAAGATACTGTGTTACTGTGGTGATGCAGTTTCTTCAAAAGGCCATGAGAATGACATCTCAGACTAACCAACATCTGCAGTCATTTACCAAGCTGCACACTACACCCAAACATACACTTCAACAGCAAATTCAGCCATCAGATACCGTTCCAGCATTGTTCAGGTTTCCTACAAAATCACAAGCATCTAAATTGTAGGCCAATGCATTTATTGCTATCAGATGCTTCTGGTTAGCGGCTTGCCTTCACTATGAACTCTTGGGAACAGACTGTAGTTGACAGGGAATGGGTGGATCACATGATTCTGAACAACCAGGGCTGAGGCAAACTGGTAACGGGAAAAGATGAAAAAGAGGATTTTTGTATGCATGAACTTCCTGTTACCATTGACATCTCCATCGTACAATGTTTATTACCAGGTCATTTAACAAAACTAGCAAAATTTCTTTTACTTTGTGTCTTCGTTTCGTACAATATGATGAGTGTGTGAGAGAGTCCAACACTCCATTCCATCTTTATTTTGTTTATTTATTACTTATTTATTTTGGATTGGGTTAATATTACCTTCACTTAACCTTTAATATGTCTACAGTCTTATGTGTCTGTTGTTGATTTTTTAAATGTATATTACGGCAGCTAGCTCTCTGCAACTCTCACATGGTCGCCCACTGAAGCTAAGCAGTGCTGGTCAGTACCTGGATGGGAGACCACATGGGAAAGCTCGGTTGCTGCCGGAAGTGGTGTTAGTGAGGCCAACAGGGGACACTCAACCTGCAGTCTGTGTGGGTTCTAACGCCCCAGTATAGTGAAGGGGACTCTGCACTGCTCAGTGAGCGCCGTCTTTCAGATGGGATGTTAAATTGAGGTCCTGACTCTCTGTGGTCATTAAAAATCCCACTCTGTCTCCTCTCCACCAATCAGCTGGTGTGTGGTCTGGTGCAATATGGCTGCCGTCGCGTCATCCAAGTGGATGCTGCACACTGGTGGTGGATGCCAAGATTCCCCATTGTTCAAAGCACTTTGAGTGTCTAGAAAAGCGCTATATAAATGTAAGGAATTATTATTATTATTATTATTATTATTATATGTTGTTATATATTATAAAATTTATATAGTTTGTTTTAGTGTATTTCTGTCATTTACTCTTTAGTTTAATAAGCTAGCTTGTCCTTTTGTATTTTCTTTTATGCTCACTGTGGTATGCTAACGTCTATTTCATTTCATATAGACGTTCACATAATTTCAAAACAATAAACATTTTAATGGACACAGTCTATAATATTTTCATTTATTTCATTTATTTATTTCATAAATTTGTTCACAAAATTCTTCAGTATGGTTCTGACTCTGTATTAATTGATATTTCACTCAGAAATGATTCTGTATTCTTATTTAAGTTTAAACTACTAGACACAGAAAAAGAAAAAAATGAGAGAAAAAAAAGATGTACAGTACGAGTCAAAAATTTGAAAACATTAAGATTAATTATTGCTAAGATTGTTAAGCTTAATAAACATTAATATTATGAAATATACAAAAATAGCCATTTTCTCTGTGAATATATTATGAAATATAATCCCCTGAGCCAAAATTGAGTTCAGCATCATTATTCCAGTCCTTCACAATCTAATGAACTTTTCTAAACATTGCACAACTGTCTTTTCAACAATGTCAATAAAACACTGATTATTAGTTTCTTTTGCAAGAAAACACCATTCCAATCTTTCTGCCTTAAAAAAATATATTCTGTGATATTTTTTTATTAACAGTATACTGTATGTAACTAGTCAAATTTACTAGAACATACAGTGAATGCTTACAGTATGTGTGCATGTTTAAAGGCTGCAGATATAAGGTAATAATGTTTAAAATAATGCTCTAAATGCCTGTATTGGTCAAACATTTTCATTTATAAGTCCTTAATGTACTACTAAGAGCCACATGTATTAATTTTAATTTGCATAAAACATATGCCAGAGTAGTTGGTGGTTCATTTCACTGTGGTGCGCCCTGATGAATCAATGATAATCTGATGGAAAATGTGTGTTTTGGGTAACACTTTACAATAAGGTTCTATTAGTTAATGTATTTACTAACATAAACAAATAATAAACAATACATCTATTACAGTATTTATTAATCTTTGTTAACATTAGCTAGATGACACAATGGCTCAGTGGTTAGCACTGTCACCTCACAGCAAGAAGGTTGCTGGGTCGAGTCCTGGCTAGGTCAGTTGGCATTTCTGCGTTGAATTTGCAAGTTCTGCCCGTGTTTGGGTAGGTTTTCTCCAGGTGCTCCTGTTAATGTGTGTGTGTCTGAGTGTGTATGGGTGTTTCCCAGTACGGGGTTGCAGCAGGACTGGGCATCCGCTGTGTAAAATATATGCTGGATAAGTTGGCGGTTCATTCCACTGTTGCGACCCCTAATGAATAAAGAGATTAAGCCCAAGGAAAATGAATCAATGAATGAATAACATTAGTTGTCAAGTTTTTCATTGTTAGCTCGTTAATTCACATTGCATTAACTAATGTTAACAAGCACGACTTTGGATTTTTATAATGCATTAGTAAATGTTAAAATATAATTATTAAATGCTGTACAACTACTGTTCATTATTAGTTCATGTTAGTAAATATATTAACTAATGAAATCTTATTGAAATTTGTGACCATGTTTTGTATTTTTAAATGAATGATTCAAATGAATGATCACGCAATAATAACCTGAACGATCCATCCACTGATCTGATGGTTATCCAAATAACTTCAAAAGAAACTCCTGAAAAATGCCACTTTTGAATAATATTTCTAATACTTTTTAATGGTTCCATTGTGTTCGTTTTAAAGCCTGAAACTCTCAGTTCACATGAGGATTAATAGCACTAAATGAGCCTATTGTGTTCTCCAGAGGAAATAAAGTCATCCAGGTTTGGAACGGCATGAGGGCGAGCGCATTTTTTGTCGAACCCCTTCGTCAACCGCTACATTGCTGAACACTCATTCCCCGCTCACTCTTTCTTTCTCTACCTCAGCCTAATTCTTCTCCTCTTTCTCCATCTATTCAGCTCTCTCTCTCTCTCTTTCTGCCCTTCTCTGGTTCAGTGTGAGGTAATGTCCCTGAGCACATGCTGTAAGCAGCTCAATGAGCTCAGCAGCAGATGAATGCTGGGTGCGGTACTTTTACTGAGGCTAACAGAGGGTGAAGCAAAAAAAAAGAGTGTGAGGAAAGGGGGAATGGGTGGAGGTTTGTACAAGAACTCATGGTTTGCCTGTTCCTTAACTGCTTAAATAGGTTTTCATTTTACTATTATTAATAATAATTTCTTTTTCAGATTGATTTTTTGGCAGTTTTGCCTTTATTATGATACAGTAGGTGAAATTGGAGAAAGGGGGGGATGGGATCGAGAAAGGTACACAAGCCAGTATTCGAACTACGGACCCTGCAGCACAGTCGCAGTATATGTCAGCGCACTAACCACTAGGCTATTAGCACCAATGTTTGTTTGTTGATTGCCACATCAGCAACTTCATGGTAAGTTTAATATAGATGAAAACATATTACATAATAATAACAACAACTTCATGAATTAACATGAGACAATGAAAAAAATATTTTATATTAAAAACATTCGATATGATATTTCACTTTGATTCTTGAGATTTCTAATATGATCTCAATATTAAATCTCACAGGAAAATTAAAGCACACAGCATGGGTTTCCTCCGGGTGCTCCGGTTTCCCCCACAAGTCCAAAGACATGTGGTATAGGTGAATTGGGTAAGCTAAATTGGCCCAAGTGTATGTGTGTGAATGATTGTGTATTTGTCCTAGTGATGGGTTGCAGCTGGAAGGGCATCCACTGCGTAAAACATATGCTGCATAAGTTGGAGGTTCATTCCGCTGTGGTGCACCCCAGATTAATAAAGGGACTAAGCCGACAAGAAAATGAATGAATGAATGTCTAATTTTCATGAATTCTTATGATCTCATTCGTTCAATTTAGTATGATTTGTTTATCCCCCAATGACGGTTGGTTTTAAGGAAGGGGTTAGGTGTGACGCCTCATTTTAAAATCGTACATTTTCGAACGACGCAACTCATAAGAATTTGTACAAATTAGCCACCAAACTGACAAAACGTAAAATAAATTACATTTCCTTGTGAGATCATGCTGGGAAATTCATCACATTTAGAAGAAATAGTAAATATTTTAGGAAATGTAAATACAATGTGAATACCATGCTTTCCTAACAATAATGAAATAAAACTACAATTACAGCAATGAGAAGTCAGCAAATCAAAAAAGCGTCTGATAATACTGATGTTAGCACAAACTTGATTGATTTCAGCTGTAGATAGTTGATTAGCACAATGCATGATGGGGCGTGTAGTCTGGGCGAAGGGCTGGTGGAGCGAATACGTAGCTGGAGTGCTCAAATGAGTCTGGTCAGTACTATAGCTAATGACCGTAACACTTGGTAGGTAATGTAACGCAGCTCATTTTTATAGTTCAAACACAAAAATGAAATTTCTACCATTGTTTACTCCACCACTTGTTCCAAACTTGTTTACTCCACCACTTGAGTAAACCTGTTGCCTTAAAACTTAAGACTTGAAAAGTAAATTAACTATGTTTGTGATTATAAAAATTAAGTCAATATAACAGTTCCTAGTTACACTAGGTTTACACACTTTTTTAAATTAATGTCAACTTGTCACATTTGTCAACTTGTCACTTTTAAGTAAAGTAAAATCACTCTTTACAGTGGAAATATTCTGAAAAATGTTTGAAAAAAGCAGCCATTGACTTCCATTGTATTTTGTATTTTCCTTAATCCGATTAAGGTCATAATCGAACTAAACAGAAATCAGATTAAGACGTGGAGTATGCTGATTTTAAAATCGCATTATTGAAGTGCAGTACAGACATGTAAACACTGCAATCAAACTATTACCGCCGTGTAGGATTTGACACATTTTGCGACAAGATAGTCTATACCAGGGATCACCAATCTCGGTCCTGGAAGTCCGGGGGCCCTGTAGGGTTTAGCTCCAACTTGTCTCAAAACACCTGCCTGGATGTTTCAAGTATACCTAGTGAGAGCTTGATTAGCTTGTTCAGGTGTGTTTGATAAGGGTTAGAGCTAAAATCTGCAGGACACTGGACCTCCAGGAACAAGTTTGGTGATCCCTGGTCTATACACACATGGCTCTTAGACATTATTCTCTGCATCTACCGCGTCAGTGAAGGACCACAGATACCTGCCTCGCATAATGCGAAGGTTTTCCCATAAAGTGTGCGCTATCAAATTCCATTAAAACAACACTCTTCCAGCAGTTCCTCGCATCCAATTTCTCGTTTGTCATGGGAGACATGTGGGAAATGTTTCGGAATGAAAGTAAAAGCGCCAAACTGAAGTTTAAGTCGACAAATTAAAAATGAAACACCTGAAATTACATTAAACTCTTGAGGAAACGTGGATAGCGTGGCGACACAATGATGTTAATGGAATTATGTGTTATAACATGTAAAACGGGATCATGAAAAGAGCATTCAAAAAGCAACTGTTGTAAACACCCTAATCATATTATTGTGTAAGGCAAATAATTCAATTACTGATGTTCATGTAAACATACTCAATGTCTGCTTGTTCCCCAACATTCTTCAAAATATCTTGTTTTGAGTTCAACAGAAAAAGGAAACTAATTATATTTAAAACCACTTAGGTCTGTGTTAAAGATAATAAAATTTCTTTTCCTTTTTTTTTTTTAGATGAATTACGCCTCTAAGCAGTGAAGACAATTTTCAGTTGTTAGCTTGAAATGAACACTTTATCTAATTGCTGTTTTATTTTGATCTAGTTTGTGGGTGGTGGATGGTTTGAGGACACTGATTAAAATCAACACACTGTATTCATTGACACACACAAACACACACACTCACACACACACACACATACACACAAAAATCATCACCCGCCTTTCCTCTCCACAGCAAAACATGCTAAAAACAGCCCATGGTTGCCTCGGTTTCTGTGATTCAGCCAGGCAACAGAGGGGCTGCTTTACTGTGCATGACAAAATAAATGAATCAGCTTGTACCCAGAGACCATTTCACAATGTCAGTATTTAAAAAAAAGAGATTAATGGCATAAAAGAACTAATGAGACAGTGAATGAGTAATTAAAGGTTAAGAGAGGGAGGTGGGTTTGTGTGTCCGTATCTGTCCCATCCTGGAGGAAGAATGTAGGTGTGTTGACATATTCAGCTGGAAACTTCCTGACATAAAGCATGATCTGAGAGGAGGGGAACTAGAGGCAACATTAAGGGGACGGACACTTCCGGTGCAGCTGAGAGCAGCTCTGAAGTCATGTCCTGCCAAATTCCCCCATTCCTCAGTCCACACATATGCGCGCACACACTTTCTATAACTAGTTTCCGTTATGAGGAATGACTTCCATCCACATAAGCATGAATTATGTGAGTCTTACTCAATTAAACATAGAATCTTACTAAGATTAAAAGACCGTTTACTAGAAAAAATGCCTTAAAGTTTTAATTTAATAGTAGACATAGATTAATACAGTTTAATATTTTACACAGGGTATATTTTACACCTGAACAATACATAATTCAAATTCAGAATGTTGCTCTAGATGTAAAACCAAGGCTGGTACATTACATATGTTTCGGACATGTTTCAAACTTAAAACCTATTAAATGTATTAAAATGTATTAAATATAATACAAACCATTAAAAAAATTCCTTATGTGAAGCTTCCATCTGGTCCAATATTTATGATACTGGGGGATGAATCAGTTCTTCAGCTCAATCAAATAAAGAATTTACGTTTAATTAAAACGGCTCTGACAGCAGCAAAGAAATGCACAGCTATACAATGGAAATCAGTAGAACCACAAGTCATATTGTATCGCTTATAGAACTTTCATCTTATGTTCCTGTTGAAAAAATAATGTCTGATCTGTTTTTAAAAAATCAATGTTTGAAAAGATTTGTGACCTTTTTTGAATACCTGAATAATTTGGACATTACATTGACTGAAAATGCTGATGGGATAATTTGACTCTTCTTTGCTTTAATCGTTTATTTGTCATCATAGTTTATTTATTTACTTGTTCATTTCCTCTTATTTTACACATCAGCTCAATGTCTCACAAGTACGTCCATTTAAGTGTTCTGTCTTGTGACGGTGGGACTGGGGTGGAGGGTGGTTAGAAAAGAATGTTCACACACATATATTGAAATGATTCTGTAAATTGTTGATGAGAAAATAATAAATATATTAATGGAAAAGGGCGCCACGGTGGCGCGTGAGTAGCACGTTCGCCTCACAGCAAGAAGGTCGCTGGTTCGATCCCTGGTTGGGGCAGGTCCCGGTTGGGCCAGTTGGCATTTCTGTGTGGAGTTTGCATGTTCTCCCCGTGGTTGCGTGGGTTTCCTCCGGGTGCTCCGGTTTCCCCCACAGTCCAAAGACATGCGGTACAGGTGAATTGGGTAAGCTAAATTGTCCATAGTGTATGTGTGTGAATGAGAATGTATGAATGTGTTTCTCAGAGATGGGTTGTGGCTGGAAGGGCATCCGCTGTGTAAAACAAATGCCGGATAAGTTGGCGGTTCATTACGCTGTGGCGACCCCGGATTAATAAAGGGACTAAGCCGAAAAGAAAATGAATGAATGAATGATATTAATGGAAAAAAAAGATTGTTTACTGCTAAATGTCAAATCTGTCTACTTGTTACTCGTTTCAAATCTGAATTTTTTTCTTCTGTTGAACACAAAATTAGTTTTGGAAACCAGTAGCATTTGACGTTCATAGTAAGAATAAATACAATGTCAATGGCTACCTACTTCAAAATATCTTCTTGAGAAATAAAGAAATTTCAATATTTATACAAACTTAAACATGCATGTAAATGGTGATATATTTTTGGGGGGTGAAAATCTTTCCCTTTGTTTTGTTCTGTTATTTGACAGTACAAAAACATACCTGTAAGACGTCGCTCAGGCTTCTCCTAACTCCATCAATGAAAGCAAAGGGCCTTGTCATTGCCAGAGGCTTCTGTTCTCTTCTTTGATATGTGACTGTTGAGACAACATTGGTTCTTTAAGCTTACTAATAATAGTCATATAAAACAACAGTACAGTCATGTCACCAAAATATGTACATTTACAAGGTTGTTTTCAAACACTTTTGACATCTTAAAAAGAATAGTTCACTCAAAGAGTTCAATTCTGTCATCATTTACACGGGTATAAATGGGTTAGATTACCAGCGTTCTTCCAAATATTAATAAATGTATACTGAATATCCTTTGAGAGAGTGATATCCAGAGTGAGTGAATGATGGCAGAATCTTTTGTGTGAACTAAACCTTTAAGTGATTCATAACAAAAACTGAATCTCTAGATCTCCAATCGCCGATGATTCTGCGCATAGAGCAATCAGTATGTTCACACCTTCCGCAACAAAATTTTTGAACAGCACTTACATAAAGCATTATCTGTTTAAAGGGGCTGTTTGAATTTACTTTTGTATTGTCAATTTGCGATACAATTTATAAGAAAAGACCTTCGCCAACTTTGTCCTTTTATGCAAACAGGCATTTGTTCAAGCCCTCTTAAAGGAATAGCGCACCCAAAAATGATGAATTCCACATCAATTATAAGTGGTGCTCAATTTTTATGAATTTCCTTCTTCTGTTGAACACAAATCAAGATATTCTGAAGAATTCTAGGGGGAAAGCAGCCATTGACATCCATAGCAAGAACACACACAAAAAATGTCATGGAAGTCAATGGCTGTTTTTCCCCAGCAACAGAAGAAAGACATGCAAACAAGTTTTGATAAAAAGGAAAATGAGTAAATCATGGCAGAACTTATATTTGGACCAAACTATCCCTTTAAAACAAGTCAAATATGACTCATAAACCTATTTTAAAAAGCAGTGAAGATGGGTTAATTTGCTAAGCTAAAATACTGAAAACAATAGTTTCTTGTTAGGCTAACAGTGGCAAAAACCTCCATGTATGTCAAGTGAAATGAAAGTAGTATGGCCAGTTCAGCTTCTTTTCTTTTTAACAACAGTAAGACTCTTTTCCATCTCTCGTTCAGTGTTGTAACAATCCACTATTATCTAACTACAAAAGGCTTTAAGTTGTGATGATTAGATTTGTCTTTGGTGTTCCCTCCTTTGTAATAACGCATGCTCATCTCAGAGTATCAGTGCAGTTTTACTCAGACACACACTCATACACAGATGTCCTAACAGGAACACGCTGTGAATGAGCAATAAGCATTATAAAAGCTAGCTGTGTTGTGAGGGCAGCTGTTGTTTGGTCTGTGACTGACAGCTGTGCACGGACAGCACTGTTTTCAGGGCTTTTAAACTGCACCAGAAGCACAAGCTAATGAATCTGGATCAAACAAATAGCTAGAACAAGCAGCCAAAAAATGGCACAACTTTCAGAGACGACATTACCGTTCTGGGATTCTCAACTTGGAAACAAGACAGAAATGGAAATCCTGAATGAAATGAGCAACTGTTTTGGATGCGTATGTTTTTTTCTTGCTTCTGTCTCCAGCAGCCCAGATCGAAGAGCTATTATGCTCAAGAATGAATCGCTCTATATTATACTCCAGCAGCAGTTTGCAAACATTGAGCCTGTGATTAGGTGGGTAAATGACACTGCTGAGCTGCCTTCTTAAAGAGCCTTTAGACTAGCTAAAATAGCTGAACTCTTTTGCCCAAGTAAGACAGGAGCTTGTTATGTGTCAAAGCATGACACATGACAATAACACCATCAATTCATAAGCTCAAATGCAGTCAAATGTATAAATTAAAAATACAACGTAAGTCACTTTGGGTACCAAACTGCTTTTTGAATCTCCATTAAATGTTCAAAAGTCTATATTTATATATAAGTGAAGACACTGCTGGGATTCTCCATCTAGAATACCATCCCTATAAAGTCATTATGCTGGCAGAAGGTAACATTAGCTGCAAGTAATATTTTTTTTGACCCAAATATGTCAAAATGACAAATAAATCAATGACAAATAAATTAAAATGACAAGCTAAGCAAATAAGTGTTGCATGTTCAACATCTGCTTCCACTGTCATTTCCATTGGGGCATTAAAACTAATTTAATAATACAGCCTAACTTATATATTCTATAATCTATCTATATACTATTATCTCTCTGTATCAGTCCTTAAACGTCATCAAACGTCATTATTGCTGTAAATATGCCTGAAGAGCCTTTTTAATACATAAACAATTGTTACACTGAATGACAGATTTTCTTTAGCTGGCAAAATCCATGAATCATAGTAATTAATTTATTGCACTAAAACAAATAAATAATATAATATAAATAAATCAAAATCTAATTTAAATCATTGTAATATACACAGAGCACTGTATTTCTACGTGTATTATTTAAATTGAGACATAATACCTATATAATATGATATGTGTAGAATATTAAACTAGTAGCCTATAGACAGCTTGAAAAACATCAAATCTGCATTTGAAATGGGACTGTCGACAAACATGGCTAGACAGATCGTTTCACAGATTAATCTCAACCTAAAAATAACTGATGCCATAAAACAACAATGTTTAGGTTCCTCGAAGAACCCTTCAGTGAACAGCTTTTTAAAATAACCCTTTCCCTCCTCGTTTTGTTTAATGGAAGGGCTGTGTGAAAGGTTCTTCGTGGAACCACTGATGCCAGTAATGAACCTTTGTTCTTGTCAAACGTACTCCAACAATCGTTTTAGCTGGAACTTTGAAAAATATGTCATTTTAATGCAACTGTTGCTTCAAAACAATAACAGCACAGTGTTCTGTCCCATACCGTTGTGAGAGGAGTGAGTTATGCGCGCGTCCGGCTGCGGTGTGAAGCTGCTGTCATTTCTGTTTAGGGTCAGAGTGAGAGACCCCCTGAACATCATCAGAGGGGTGCCTTCAAACAGAAGAACAGTGACGAGAGTCCGCCAGAAACACCTGAACAGCTGCTGATGGTGCTGCTTCATGGTCCGGTGACGCACTGATTTAGCCTTTTTGAATTCAAGCTGAGCGACACACTTCTCAAAAACAGTCAGGCTAACCAAGTTAATGCGTTCCGTCACACGTAAACTCGCACCTGACCATTCACCTGCTGGACGCCGAACTGCAGCCCGTCCTGAGAGAGCGCTCCTGGCCCAGTGTGGGCTCTGTCCATCCTGCTCAAAACCTCAGGTCTGCCCCAGCAAAAACAACGGTTTTTCTATTGCGCTCGTTCCGTTTTCACATCAGCTGGCTCGTGTGTGATGCAAACCGCGGTGAAGCTTTCTCTATGAGCCGGATCTTATTGTGCGCAATCCGTCCGCTCGCCCGCGTTAAACTGAGGCAGTATAATCGCATTTCTCCGTATGGCCAACCAGATAGGATTTCCTCTTTCGCCTTAACTCTTTGCTGTCCGGCCGGGCGGATTTACATCGCCAAAGAGTGATTATACGCATAGTTTCACCAGCAGCTGCTATAATTCAGAAAAGGGTCCTACTAGAGGGCGTAGTCTAGTATTTGTTTAACCCTTAAAGCAGGGGATGGGGTGTAAAAGGGAGTCAAAACAAGGATGCAAAACATCTGAAATGACATATGTAAATATACATGTATGTTTAAAACATGCCTTTTAAAGTGGACTTTATGTAGTATATCGCATAGCAACATATTGTGGTTCGAGCTTTATATGGAAATAGAATGCCACATAGGGCTATTAATAAAAAAAATTCACAATAAAATGTAAAAAAATGACCCTATGCAAAAACAAAGTTTGAGATAAAATTCGCCACTGAGGAAAAAAGGCTAAGAATTGTGGCTTTTTCTTTTACAATTTACTATAGTAAACTCAGAATTGTAAAATAAAGGGGTAGTTCACCCAAAAATTGTAATTTCCCTTGCAGGATCTAGACCTATGACTTTTAAAACTTAGAATAATGCAAAAAGACTGTAAATTTGTAATTGTGAGAAATGAAATTCTGAAAAACAACAGAGTTGCAAGACGTTCACTCAGACTACTGAGGGGGAAAAAGTTTACAATTTTTATTGTTATATATAATATTGGAATTTGTAAGAAAAAAGGCAGAAACAAGATCTCTCATAATTCTATTATATATTCTGATATTTTCTGACATATTTGTGAAACATTCTTTAAGAAACTACTTAAACACCAGTAGCATCACTTTCCTGCTATTCAATTCTCCTCCTATGGCCTTTTGGGACAAAAATCTATCACAGTCAGATTGTCTAATATAGGGACCATCAGTAATCTTCTAAGCAAGCTTCTCAAAATTAATTTTGAGTAAGTGGGAAAAAATGGTTCCCACTGTCAAAAAGCTTACAGGTAGCCTACAGATACAGATGTGGATAAATTTGTTGGTACCCTTCCACTGAAGAAAGAAAATCTACAATCACTAAAAAATAACTTGAAACAGAAAAAAGTAACGATTAATCAAAAATGATGGAATGAAAAGCAGATATTGCTTTCGAAGGCAAACTAATAAAACTGGCCGGGATAAAACTGAAAGGTACCAACAAATTTGTCCTTGTCCATATATGTACTTACAATTACGAAATGTAGACCTGGAAAAGCCAGTTAAATTAAAAAGCCTGGGTATTTTTAAACATATTATGAATGCATATTTTTTTTTTATTTAGGTCAAGGCATAAAATATTTTATCCAGAAAAAATTCTTTATTTTCTACCAATAGAAAAGTCTATTGATCTACTATCGTTTTCAAGTTTCAATGCATAAACGTCAGCCATTCACGGAGTTTGTAAATGTTAAAATACAGCATGCAAGAAGTTGAAGTTTGGAGGTGTGGTGAGGTTCATCAGCAGCCATAATAGACTTCAGAATCATAGCTGCTGTCTTGCGGTGCACATTGGTTATGAGGGAAGCAGATGCAGCAGATGTTGTCAAGGTCTATCCAGCACTGCTGACAGTAGATCATTGAGCATCCCACAGAACTGCACTCCACAGCCTGATTCTGCCTCACAAACCCCTCACACACACAGCACCAGTGCAATCTACAGCCCACACGCTTCAGAGGAGCCAACACACCCGACAGCACCTGCCAGAGAACAGGAGAAGTAGCCAAATATGAGATCAAACTATAAAGGTGTATTTTGGAATTTATTAAGTAAAACTAATACATTTGGTTGCTAAATCTGCTGATTATTTTACTAAGAAAGGTCATTATTGAGCAGTTACTGCTACTTCTGGAGAGGTGCTGCATTTGAATAATTGTGAGATTTTTTTTGTTTGCTTGTCAGCTGCTTAATCCAAATAATCCAACAAAATATTTTCCAGTTTTTAAGAGGGGAAGTACATCAAAATGAGTCTTAGATTTTACAGAATGTACGATCCATAACAACCCTAAAGGGACAAGATGAGAGGAAAATGATATATATTTTAATATAAATATAATTCATTTAATTAATACTTCACTTGTAAAACTTTGAGTTTGCTTGCAAAACTTTGGGGGATGATATGAGGGAGGAGGTTTGCTTTCACAAATGAGCACAGAGTTTTTTTGGAGAATGCACAAATTTTGTAAGAGAATGTAAATATTTTACGAGAGAATGAGACTATTTTTCTGCAGTGTTTCGCCAGCAAAGGCAAAAGCACTTAAACAGTATTTCCTCATATCAACCTTACCATGTTGAATAAAATTCTAGATAGATCTGAGAAAAGATCTTGTCCATGTTTGTTTATTCTTGTAATGTAAGGTGTTTCCAGATCAAATCCTAAACCTTTGCTCGCAGAAGCATACAGGCTGGTTCCATAATGTTAATCATGTTTGATATTAAAATTTCAAACCTTAAATCAGCATGATTGCATCAAAACAGAAATCTGTGAAGATTTACACACGATGCAAACTAAAACGAACTCCACTTTTTTTGAAAATAGGCTCATTTACAAGTCCCCTAGAGTACCATTGCAGCAGCAGGCACAACGATATTATTATGCAGCATCTGAAATTCTTGCAATCATGGAGACATTTCTGAGAAGATTCAAAACTATTTTCAGGAAATACACAGTATCATTGTGCCTGCCGCAGCCATAGTATGGCAGCAAAGTTCCTTTATTATTCCGCCGGAATGAAAAGACAGTTACTAGCCATATTGACCTAAAAAATATTTAATTATCCACCAGTCATAGTACACAATATAACTACAGAAGAGTCAAGCTTTAAAAAAGTTATAGATGCTCATTTTTGAATGAGATGCTAATGGTCTAATCCGATTTAATAATTTATGCTAAGCTAAGCTAAAAGTGCCTCGCTAGACCCAGAAATCAGTTGAATGGAAAAAAATGGTAAAATTCAACTGTTTAACCCTAGGGGTGTTGTAAAATGAGCCTATTTTCAAAGAATTGGAGTGTTCCTTTCAGTGATTATGATATAAATGCACGTGTAACGTGAGCCCATTGTCAGGTGTTCGATGCTAAATGCAGTTTAAACTTTTGAATACATAAAAAAATAGAACTGAGATGTGAAAATGCTTAACAGGTTTTTGATTGAAAATTAATGCAACTGCAACAGTGCAAATGTATCCCACATACCATTACAAAGGTTTGTTTTGGATTTCTAAGCCGATGACATTGTCTGTTGATGAAAGAGATCCGTTTCTGAATATGCAGGTTGTACAGGAAGAGAATCCTTTTCTTTTCTCTCTAAAAAACAAAACATGACAAATCAGAAGCGAACAGAAAAGTTCCGAACATAACATTTCGGATTTAAGGACTAAAGACACTATGAGGTTCACCTGGAGGATTATAGGAATGAAAACACTATCATAGTTCACCTTTTCGTGAATGAGGCAACACTTGCACTAGCTGAATCAGGCTTTACAGGGGGTCTGTAATCCTTCTCACGCCAGCACGGGCACACAAAATGCTGTAAATCTAATGCTATTACTTTAAAACCCTCTTATCTGATTAGTGCTTTACCCACACCCTCACTAGAGAACACATATTTCACTCAGTATATGTGAGAAAGTACGCACTGTGTGCTGTGTCTCAAAGGCTTTGAATTTGCTGATTCAGGATATCGGTTTCAATAGTACTGAAGCTATTACATTGCATAAGGCTAGTGCACATGTGCTGCAAAAACAGTGCAAAAGTGAACCAAGAAACCAAAGTTGCAGCGTGTATCATTAAAATCAACTCAGTTTTAATATTTTGTAAAACATTTAATGAATAACTGCTCAAAATATGGATCTTTCTTTTCTCAATCAAGACCATCTATCACATAAAAATAAAACTAAGCATAGTTTATTTTATTAGCAGAAATGTCTGTAAACAAAAAATGATATCAGAGGAAGTAATTTTGCCTGTCATTGTGCTTTTTGTTTGTTTCAATTATGTTCGGAAAGACCTTTAGCATTTGTTCAAGCCTTCCTGTGCCAAGAGTACAACGACAAAACAACGACCTGTGGAATAATAAATATTCTCCTGCTGGGTGAAATCTTTTTTGTGAAAGGAGACCTCATACCAGAACGTATTCCTGATACTGCTAAAACGTTCTTTAATAAAATAAATGAAATCTTTTTTGTTGATAAAACGCCATTCTAAAGAAAAAAAGCCTTTAGATTGTACTGGGAGATCATTAACAGAACATTAGCTTGATCCTTGCCAAACACACATTACATTACTCCAAGTCTAACAGCTATTATTCCTACATCTGTCTGGTTATGTAATGCTAAACGTGATTAGCATTAGAAAGCAGCAGCACATGCAGAACCGTGACTCATTTAAGCATCTTAGCCAAATAAAGCATAAGGAGCTTCTGATGTTTATGACTGACCAATACCGATAATGACAAGCACGCTGCCAGGAGTACGACAGTAGCTTCTGTCTCTCAAATCCAATCAAACCCATTCACACAATCAGTCATTCATGGGGTGCTGTCACAGTCGAAGCCAGGGTTTAAAAATTAGTCTGGGGTTGTTAAAAAACGTGCTGCATTAATGGCTACAATAAAAATATATGTGAATATATTAAAATGTAAATACATTTAATTGTGTAGTTGTCAGCTTTTTAAATATTGGTAGCATTTTAATTACTCACACTTGCTTAAAACAATACTGCCTACAACTACCCATTCACATATTCATCGTGTTATACGTACTGCTGTCAACATTGCAATTGTACATTGTTTTGTTTCCCTTTGGGAGTATTTTGTTGCATGTTGTATTTTTGCACTGTGTGTATTTTGCACTGTCTGTATTTGTGCACTGTCTGTATTTGCACTGTCTGTATTTTGCACTGTCTTTGTATTTGCACTGTCATTGTAATTTGCACTGTCGTTGTATTTGCACTGTCTGTATTTTGCACTGTCGTTGTATTTGCACTGTCTGTATTTTGCACTGTCTGTATTTTGCACTGTCGTTGTATTTTCACTGTCGTTGTATTTGCACTGTCTGTATTTTGCACTGTTGTTGTATTTGCACTGTCTGTATTTTGCACTGTCGTTGTATTTGCACTGTCTGTATTTTGCACTGTCGTTGTATTTGCACTGTCTGTATTTTGCACTGTCGTTGTATTTGCACTGTCGTTGTATTTGCACTGTCTGTATTTTGCACTGTCATTGTATTTGCACTGTCTGTATTTTGCACTGTCGTTGTATCTGCACTGTCGTTGTATTTGCACTGTCTGTATTTTGCACTGTCTGGAGCCAGCACCTAAGCTTTTCACTCATTATAGCACACGTGCTGCTGATGATGTGACAATAAAAGTGATTTGATTTGATTTTGATTTGATTTGCATCTTACCTCCTCACCATAGCAAAGTCCCTTATTAGTCTTTAGCCATAGTATGCAACCGCGAAATACAATAGCGCATATGCGAAGACATCAGCACGTCATAACCTTTTATGATCTACTACTGGACGGATACCAAATCATCCATGTTTGCATTGCAATGCATTGAAGAAACAATTAATTTTGAAACCCCTACAACTTAAAATGACTAGATCTGGCAACGTGGAGAAGCTGAGGCGGCTACACGTTTGCCCTTATTAGCTGCTTCACTCAGGCTGCATCTGACAGCTGCATTGAGCTAGGGTCGTGAATGTATTCGGAGACATGATTTTAAATATTGTTTAATTCCTAGAACTTTAAATTTCATTCTTCAACATTCCAAATTTAGGACCTTGTGATCTCAAAGCTGTCTAGCCGCTTGATAAGTGGTGACGTATTGGTAACGTATGGAATACTGTTTCTGGTTCCAAGCCGCTACTCATTTAAATTTGAGAAAATGTTCGTTTATGACCCTTTTTAGTCCTATCACACATTAAAGTAAATTTTATATAAAAATCATGATGTACACAACAACCTCTAGGCTTGCTGCATCACAAATACCAAACATTTTAACAACTTATAAAAATTAAGGTCATAATTTATTTTGATTGTCTGTTTGTTGAATTTAAGTTACATTGCAACGAATTCTCATTAGATTGTAAGTAAACTGTTAGGTTGGGGTTAGGGTTGGGGTCTGGGTTAGGGTTAGTGTAAGTTGACATGTACTTGCTAAGTTTCTTATTGTCAATTAAATGTCTGTTGAATGTGAGTATCAACAGATAATAAGCAGGCAGTCTACTAATACTCAAATGGACCATCGAAATAAAGTGTTGCCAAAATTAATCATTTTCTGCCCATCGGATATTAGGTATGGCTATATATATTGCAATCGTGATTTTCTAAAGTATTACATCGCTTTGCAAACGTTTATTAATACCATTTGATAAGGCTCCCCATACAGTCTGTTAGAGCGCTTGGACCCGGAAGCCCCTTCGCGTGACATCACACTTCACAAGCGGATGGGCCTGAGTGCTTTATCAGCAAGAAATGAGTTACCTGGGCTTACATGGTGGTTTTACCTTTGGGAAGTAGAAGGCAGTGATGACCCTGCGCAGTCGATTGCTGTACACTTGCAGGAGGCACATGAGGAACATCAGTAAAAGCGGGATGAAGATCCTCAAGTAGTCTGACTGGATCAGAGAATGCGGCTGCGGCAAACAATCTGTAAACACATAAAAACACAAGTGATAGATCATAAATAGGGTGCAATTTGTAAATGGAAGGACGAAAAAGGAAGACAATACAAAGAGATCCCAGAAAAAAAAGATTAATTAGTTATGTAAACTATTGATAATGTTTTCATTATGTATTTATGTAATCATTTAAGATTTTTATATGTGATATTATGATGTATTGTATGTAATATTCATTTATTCGCTCATTCACCTTAAGTTTAGTCCCTTATTTATCAGAGGTCGCCATAGCGGAATGAACCACCAATTATTCCGGCATATGTTTTACGCAGTGGATGCCCTTCCAGCCACAACCTCAGTACTGGGAAACACCCATACTCTCTTACATTTATACACGCACTCATACACTAACGGCAGTTTTGTTTGCCCAACTCATCTACACTACACCTTCTTGCTAGAAGGTGAGAGTGCGAACCACTGTTCTCCCTATTTGTAATATTTATATGTAATATTATATTTCATAATCTAATATGAAAATTAGGACAGCGTGGTGGCGCAGTGGGTAGCGCAGTCGCCTCACAGCAAGAAGGTCGCTGGTTTGAGCCTTGGCTGGGCCAGATTGCATTTGTGGATTCTGTGTGGAGTTTGCATGTTCGTGTGGGTTTCCTCCGGGTGCTCCAGTTTCCCCCCAGAAGTACAAAGACGTGCTAGGTGAGTTGAATAAACTAAATTGTCCGTAGTGTGTGTGTGTGTGTGTGTGTGTGTGTGTGTCTGTGTGTGAATGAGATTGTATGGGTTTTCCCAGTGATGAGTTGCAGCTGAAGGGCATCCGCTGCGTAAAACATACGCTGGATAAGTTGGCAGCATTTTAAAGTGACTGAGCCAAAAAGAAAATAAATGAATGAATATGAAAATTAGACAACATGATTCACAAAACTAAACAGATTGAATCAAGTCAGAACCTTAAGACATACAAATGTGTACATTACAGTTTATTACTTGTGGTTGGTATGATTTTTTTAAAAACAGGCTATATGTACAAATCATAAAAACCTTTATTAGTAACATAAGTATACACCGGAGGGCGTTAAGTGAACTGCATCCAATAGATTGTTGCTTTTGCTTGCACTCAAAAGATTAAATGATTCAGTATCCCAATATGCTAACAGCTCTTTGTTTTCTTGTTGGAAAAACCAATGCGGCAATATATTGATAACGAAGAACCAGTTGCGGTCCTTGTACATACAGCAGAGTACATTTAGATAAATATGCGATGGACACTTTCCTTTAACAACATAAAAATGTAAGAAAAGGATCAGGGCAATAGCTGATGTCTAACTGATGTACAGTATGCTGTCTGGCATGCATGCTGCCAGGCTAGTGCTTATATACAGTCCACTCAGGAGCAGCCTGCATGTGTAATGCCGTGTGCCAACCAGTCTAGACCAATTTAGAACTGAATGAGGCACACAGTTTAACTCTGATCAGATTAAACGGACATCCAGACTAAAGACGTCACTTAGCCTCAGAAGAAACCGACCGAATCATTGAGCCACTGCCAGCAGTCACCTGTTGAAGCCAGTAATGAGACATTCAGTGTCTCTCAGACTACATTCTCAATCTCTCTAATGATACTGCAGCTTATGAATCAATGTCACCAAGGTTTTCAGGGCACCATGAATATCTGAAAACTAGATATTTCTGAAATGAAAAACTACTAGAAGATGGATACTGCTGATCACATATTCGTTCTCATGAAATTAACAATTTATCAATTAAGACAGAGACAATTTATCAATTAAGCCTCTCGTTGGGCACATGTCAGAGGAAGTTTGGCAGATTCAGCATCTAAAATCACCATAAGTGAAAGAGAGGGCTCTGATTGGCTGCTCAGCTACCAATCCGAGCACAAGAACAAAAGTTGAGGAGACGAAACTAAGCAAAAGACACAAAATCAAGAGTGAACATAAAGAAGCCGACTGTCATGTCAGGTGCTGTATGTAAGTGTTTGACTCTTCTAAAGCATAAAATAACATTGTATGTTTGCAGATATTTAAAAAAACATGCAAAATGAACATTCTTGTTTATCTAGAAAAACAATGTTGAAGTTTAAAAATATTAAGCAAAGTATGCGTCTGCAACTGAAAATGCCACCTTAAGTGAATGATAGCACCCAAAATGAGACGCAGATTCGGAGTTCCACATGAGGTGGTTATTAATTAGCAAATAATATAAATATTACAAACGTAAACATTAGGTGAGCAGGTTACATTATAACACTGTGTCTAACAACACGCTACGAGACGAGATTTAAAGTGATAAGCAATTTGTTTGTCGCAACACACCAGAAACATTCAAATACACGCATGAAGAAGCATAGAATAATGCACTCACTGCACTCCAGTGAAACAATAAGGTTTACAGTATAATTAATAAATATTAAACCTCTTTAACATTATTAAATGTGCATGCTGTATGACTGATACAATCTGCGCATCAGAGTCATCAGAGGAGGGGTTGAGTAAAAATGTGTTTTGAATCAGGAGTGCAATACCTAGTTCAACCACTGGGTGTTCAACTTACATATTGCACCTTTAAACATTTACAAACTACATAGATTATCAGATTATCCGACATCTTTGCATGAGAGAATCCTTCTGTGGTGAAAGAGAAACTGTGAAAATTGTAACGTTATCTAAACGCTGCTTTATTTATGGTTTGTAAGTGTGCAACACTAGTTCCAGTTACCCTTTGTGAAATGATAACACAGACTACTGCCACCTGCAGGTACAGAAAGATAGATCCTTTCATGCAGGCAAAGAACATACGCTCTCATCTCAGCTGGTCATCATACAATATATTTGGTGTGTTCACGTGCAGATTTTTGCTAAAATCAAAAAGCAAGGATTTGATCACACTTTTTACTTTGATTTTCTTGATTCTTTTGGTCTGTTAATTGTTTATTCTGTTAATTTTACGGACACAAAAAACAGACAAAAAAATAATGCTGTATGCTAAACTAAACACATAAAAATGTATTTTTATCTGCCGGAAATTTGGACGGTTATTCTAAAGTAAAATAACTTATGAGGCAATTTTGCTCCAGTTATGAGTAAAATCAGCTGTGCTTGAGTATTCTGTGCTTTTTATGGTCACATCTTGTGGCATAATGTCATATTTTTGGGTCCTTTAGACGCCTTTTATCCTGTTTTGCATATAGATTTCAGTGGAACTGCACCAGGTTCGAATGGCAGCATCCACACTTATTCAGCAACATAGCAATCCAGTAATCCACAAATATGTCAATACACCATAAGCAAACAGATCCAGTATTCGCATAGTAGATTTGAATAGACCTACTCAAATTACTGGATTCTATGTCAAAGTTGGATGAGGTGTTGAAGGCACCAATGGTTTTCCGCAGAAGTCTGGCTAACATTGAATCGCCACCGATCACAATGTCTGCATGCTGAACACCTTCAGAAGCAGACATAAAGAGAAAAAAATGCATAAATATTTTAAAAGGAAAAGAACACTGCTTATGCATATTTGCAAGTGTGCGTTTGTGCTCACTAGTAACGGAGTATGTGGTGAAAGTGTGTCTTCGAATGAGGTCAAAAATGTTGTACAGGATTCCATCGACAGCAAGCAGAACACACACAAACAGAGCCAGAGATGCAACTTGCAGGAAGCCCACAATCTGCACAAGAGACATTGTTTGAGAACTAACATCAACATCAACTTACAATTACAAACACAAATATGTAGGTCAAATCATAGGTTGATTTTCCTGATAAGGCCCATTACTTCAGTGTTATTCCTCCAACAAAGCATTGCTCTGTTACTTTAAGGGGGCACTACAGCAGCTCTGCTTCAAACAATGGCATGAGTTTGGGAGGAGTTTTCTGTTTGAATATTTGGGAAATGTGTTTGAAAACAAGAAATTTGCTTCTCTGTTCGATACCATTACAAGAAAAAAATGGCACACTTGAATTTTAACTGTGATTCATTTTTAACAGACTGAGTGAACAACAGATAATGTATTAAATGCTGAAAACAGGGACTATAATTAGCATATGGCCCTCAAACAGTACCACAGGCATGAGCTCGCTGGCGTGGATAGATAAGCTCCATGGGTTGATCAAACTCTCTCGCTCTGCTTTTTTCAGCGGCAGCAAATGCCTCTTCTCCTACAACAGATGCTCAGATTAGTGCAAACACAGATATGGATCTTTGTAAAGTGTAAGGTTTTAACTTACAGCTCTGATTCTGCGAGCGTCAATCTGTCTGAAGTAGGTAGTTATGTAGACATTATCGAACAGAATGTCTCTGCAATATTGACGAACATATCCAAATGCTCTGCAAAATAAATTCAAAATCAAAACTTGTTTGTTCAAGCTTTGTTCAGGTTTTTTTCCTTGTACTTTAAAACCATGTCCTACACTCCTATACTAAAAACATAGTAAAAACAATACTTTAATGAAATACATTTTTAAATATATTCAGTTTCTACATTTTATGAATTATAGTAGGAGCAAAGATGAATTTTCAGCCCCCGTTAACTCCATTCTCCAGTGTGCTACATATATATTTATTTTAAAATTCTTTGAAGGTTCTTTATATTTATATTCATTCATTCATTTTCCTTCGGCTTAGTCCCTTATTTATCAGAGGTCACCACAGTGGATTGAACCGCCAACTATTTCAGTATATGTTTTACACATCGGAGCCCTTCCAGGTGCAACCC
Organism: Danio albolineatus; assembly: GCA_903798035.1. Lineage (NCBI taxonomy): Eukaryota > Metazoa > Chordata > Actinopteri > Cypriniformes > Danionidae > Danio > Danio albolineatus. The sequence continues at coordinate 733,067 of CAIGQQ010032119.1, forward strand.
AGTACTGGGGACCACCTATACACTCTCACATGCACTCATTCACTAAGGCCAATTTTGTTTAACCCAATTCAGCTGCATGTCTTTGAACTGTGGGGAAACTGGAAAACCTGGAGGAAACCCACGCGAACACGGGGAGAACATCAGAATATATATATAAAATATTTTATTATGTAACATTATCAATTTAATGCATCTTTGCTCAATAAATGTATTAATGTATTTGTAGAAATATTTTGCAGACCGAAAAAACAGTGCATTTTTTTATTTTAGGATATCTATCTATCTATCTATCTATCTATCTATCTATCTATCTATCTATCATAAAAGTTTAGGGTCAGTAGCATATTTGTTTTTTAAATCTCTTAAAAAAACGCCTGTTTATAATAACAATGCTATATATAGTAATATATATTTATGGGTATTATGTGCTCTATGGGTGCAATATCCCATAAAAGCATGTATACCAACAATGATACGAAGGAGGGAGAACTTACGAGGTAAACACAGTGATAAAGGTGAATGAGAGAAGGAAGTTAATAACCCCAGATATCCTCTCAGCAATGACTGTTTTCTCACGAAACTCACGACTCAGCTCCTTTGAGAAATCCTGAAGGAAATTCCCTCCCAGCACTGCCTGCTGCTCCAATTCCTTGAGGACCAATCATGAGAAAATATTCTTTTAAAAATGAACCAAACATCAGGTTATTAGCCTTCTGTCTTCAACTTGATTTTTTTTTCATTCTACCTCAAGAACTAAATTGGTGGTGAAGTGTTCTGCAAGCCTGTTGATCGAGTCATTTAGTTTATCAAAGGTCTGACCAAAGTTTCCTTCAACTGGAATCTTCTCTGTGCACCAAGGGTTCATCACTAAGAGAAAAACGAAATATTAAACCTGGAAGTCATTGGTTGTTACTAAGTTCACGTAAATCTTACCTCTCATGATATCACACAGAAAGTGGAATTGCATTGGTATGCAAATGAAGTGGTTAATAAGAGGGACTTGAATAGTATTCATACATTCATCCCACTTCACCCTAAACCAGCCTTGACACCGGGTGATTCCCTGCTGCACCACATCTGTAACACACACACCATCAATTTCAATTTCAATTTTCAAAACCCCAAGCACAGTCAATAATAATTGTTTTCTAGTCATTTACACTCACAGTCACAGCGTGCTCTAGTCTTGGCTACATACTCCTCCTGAGTGCTGTTGGCTGTATGGGCAGACTCCTTACCAAGAGAGTCAAATCCATACTGCCCCATTACTTCATCTCGAACCTTCTGAAACTGCATGCTCACATTTTGAGCCTCGTTTTGAAATTCTTCACTGTCAGTCTGAGGTGAAAAATAATTCATATCAGCAAACTGTATATGCATATTGAGAAAAAAAAGAACTTCAGTCCTTGGTTATACATATAATGGAAGTCATTGGTTATCAGAACTTCAAGAGTCAATAAAAAAACACATAGAGGCAAAACAAAATTAATTCATTGATGTTTTATGAAACCAAACATTTAATCTATGCAAGAACTGAACATTTCTTGCAATTTCCTTTTAATTGACAGCCTCTGTAAACAAACCTGAGCATGTTCACAATAGTCTTGAGTGTGGTAATTTTACAGGTCTTCGTTTAGTTTAGCGTGTATATGCGTTTTACTTTCATAATGCCAGCATCTGTTAACTTGTTTTTTATGAATCACCATGCACCACAGTTTCAGCAAAACATCCTGAATATTCCTCTGAAGAAAGTCACCAACATCTTAGATGGAGTTAATTAACAGCATATTTAACATTAAAGATTCACCACTATCTCCTGCACTACTTCCACATAAGGCTCTGTCAGCATTCTCCACATCAGCTTGCTGTGTGTGATCTGCAGGTCTATGTTACAGCCCATGGAGGAGGCCACATCCTGTACATTATGCTGGATGTTTGCAATGGGCCCTGATGGGAGGAGCACAACTAATGAGTGAAAAACTACGGAACCCTTATGACTGTCCTAGTTTCTGAGATCGGTTCCCATGTAGGTTCTCTGGGATTTTACCTTGGTAAAGTCCATGGAGTACAAAAACCATCAAAAATGTACGACCTTGAGATCCAATCATACTCGGAAACATTAGAAGGACGGAGCAGCGAAACAGTGAGGAAAACATGCCTCCAAGAGTACACAGACCTGCACAATCACACAATACAAATGCAAAGACACCTGTTTGTTAAAAAAAATACTTATTACATGTGAAGCTATACTTTAATACTACAAAAATTGTCACAATTTACAATAAAGTTTCATTAGTTAATGGAATTACCACCATACATGAGCTAATAATGAACAATGCTTGCTATTAGTCATAGTTCAACATTTACAACGGCACTATTCAAATCCAAATTCATACGTGTTAACACTAGATAACGCACTGTGAATTAACATGAAATAACAATGAACTTTATTTCCATGAACTAATGTTAACAAAGATGAATAAACACTGTAATAAATGTATTGTTCATTGCTTGTTTATGTTAGTAAATACATTAACATTCAAAATATACAGCCTTATTGTAATGTTACCCAGTATGTTCACTTTCTGCATTGTACTTACCCACAAACACACATCCAACAACAATATGCTGTACTGTCGTCATGGCGATATTGTGAATGAGTCCAAAAAACAAACCTTAAAAACAGGTAATGACAAAATAAGCACCCTATGTTAGCTTCAAACATGAAAGAAATTATCAATTGCACTTACAACATTTTAACTAGATTTTTTTTAAAATAATGTTATTAATTATTTTTATTCAACTTGGCTGCACGAATCATTTAACGTGGAATATTAAAAACAAGGAATAATTCATAATGTTAATTCATGATATTAGAATAATTTCTGAAAGATCGTGTGAAACTGAAATCTGGAGCAATGGCTGGTGGAAATTCAGATTTGTCTTCTGAAGAAACAATGATGTGCTATACAATTTTAAAGCAGAAAGCAGTTCATTTAAGTTGTAAAACGGTATTTTTATCAAATAAATGCATAATATCTTTATGTCAATACATAATACATCACTTTTAAACAGCAGTGTACCGCGGGCTTAGCAATTACTTACCAACTCCACTCAGAGCCCCAAACAGAGCACCTGTGAGCTGTCTGACCACAGGAAACTCTGACAGAGGCCCAAACAGGAACTTACGAACTCCAGGTGGCAGAATTCGCTTACACACCTGCTCCAAAGCTGCCAATACAAATAATTACAATCTATACCTACATGACAGCTACTGTTATAGATTGATATAGTTATCTAATAATGTAAGTTAAACGTACTTGAATGGGGTGTTTTACATCTAGCTTCCATTGCTGGTTTCTTGAGTCACCGCTGAAGAAAACAGGTTTAAAAGATGCAACGAGTCAGTTACGTTAGAATGAGCTCCCGTAGACTAACGTTAGATGTCTTTGAGATTTATGATAGCAAAATGTATTATTATGAGCTTCATAAACAACATATATGAAATATTAATGACAAACTGCTGATATTTTGCACTGAAGACCAGTTATAACCTCAACAATATCTTCAGGTAAGTCTTCAAAAAACAGTGATGTTTTTGGTTTCATCAATTCGTCTTTGTCTCTTTTTTAATCACTAAACTGATAGTAAATTGTTGTCACGTTTTTTTTAAATATAGTATTTCTCATTTTACTTTAGGATGACTCCACAAGAGCACGTTTTAACGTCTCTCAGTAGGAAACGGTCCCGGTCGCGGAGGAGTCTGGCTGTGCGGCAGGTGAAGCGCAGTCTCGCTGGGTTTGCTCTCGGTCTGTTCCTCGCATCAGTTTACGGGGTGACGGCGCTTTACATCCAACACCACGAAGTTTGGTTCTGCGTCATCAGCACCACCATCCTCGCCGTTTTCGCGGGGTTTGGAACTGGTCTCTCCGAGCGCGTGCGCACTAATGTCATGCTGATGTTCCCAGTGCTGTGCTCCAGTAACTAAACACCTGTCACTCTCTTATCTTACATTAACATATAAACAGTATTTTATGTGAAAAGTTTACATGTAATCTATGTAGTTGAGGCACGTTCAGGGGACGAAATTGGGTAGACCTGGGATAGTTGTCACGCATTTCTTGTAGGTTTTCCTTGAAAGCAGTTTCTATTATTTAGTAACATTAACTGAAAGAAACAAAATATTAGTATTTGCAGATGCTGTCCAGAGATAAAGAAAATACATTACCCCCCAAAAAATAATCACATAGGCTATCTGGGAACACAAAAGGCACATAATTGCCTTGTCACACCTAAAACTGAATAATGTGTGTGTTTGTGTGTGTATGTGATTTCCATTTATGTTTTACATCTCCTTAACGTGATTTTACAAAAATTAATTTTTAAAAATGTGTTTTACTTTTTAAGTTTTATGGTGTCCAAAAGGTAAAGAATACCAAGAATGTCACCAATAAAATTATATAAGAACAATAAAAATTATTTTGAACTGAGAGTAGTTTTAGCATTTATTGTTAACTCTTAGTAAACTATAAGTCTACCAGCAAATATGGCAAGAAAACCAAAATTAATTTTAAATTTTAGAAAGCTTTTATAATTAGACAAAGCCCTTCCTCATGTGACAACTAGCTCTTGTCTCCCCAAAACCTACTTTGACTTATTTTCGAACTACTGCATTATGAATATTTTCCCATTTTCAGTTATTCCTATTGCGTTGCTCATCATGACACTCCATTTCTTTCTCTGTTTTCAAGTGAGAGGTAAAAATGTGCTTCTTTTCCTCATCTGTACCTTGGTGATCCATGGGCCTGTGAGCAACACTATGGAGAATGTTGAACGGGCGGCAGACAGTGTGATCTGTGGCACTGAACTTACCATCAATCAGACACAACAACTCCTGCAGCGTGCCGCCAACCCTCTGCTACGTGAGTCCATCCGCAAAATCATTGTCAATGACATCAAAAATGCATCTCTTTTAAAAAATACCAACATCTGCTTCAAAAGAACAAAGTGAAATTATTAAGAAATATACAGAGGATATACCACAATAATTAATTAGTATCATGTAGGGCCTCCTTTTGCGGCCAATACAGTATCATTTTGTCTTGGGAATGTCAGATACAAGTCCTCCACAGTGGCTCGAAGAATTTTGAGCCATTTTTCTTGCATATGTATTTCTGCAGTGAATTGGGCAGCTGTGGTTTTATGATTTTTTAATACAATCAGGGTTAGCACCCAGGCATCCCTTTCAGACAACTTCATCTTGTATCCACATTACTCCTGTTGCATGTGGTTTGTCCTTCTTGGTGTTATGCTGACATCAGCCTGGATACCGTGGGTCTTTCAAAGACTTGCTGTCTTGGTCACAGTTGTGACAGTGAGACATGCACCAACAATTTGTCCTCTTTCGAACTCTGATATGTCATCCATAACATTGTGTGCATTGCAATATTTTAAGCAAAACTGTGCTATTACTCTGCTAATTAAACTTTCACACTTTCACTTACTGGTGGAATGAAAATAAATGAAAACTGGCCATTAGGCTGGTCAAATTTAACCATGAAATCTCTAACACTAAAGTGGCCAGTGCTTCAGTTTAATTTCCCCTACTCTGTATGTACATATTACATAAAAATAAAAGATATAAATATACATTACACTGTAGGCCTACAGCAAGCTAGAAACGACTTTCTGGGAGAATTGTTTTCTCTATTCGTATTCAAAAATTGCTTGTTTTCTGTCTTGATATTCTGTTGTATTTTTAGCGGCCTTGAATAAGATTAAGGAAATGGCAAGGAATGCTTACTCAATGGCAGGCCGAGCACAAAACTTCATCACGGCTCTTAGTGAATCTGTGCGGCATGTTGGTAAGTGAATTACAAACATCCGGTAAAACCATCATCTGTGCCTTTCATTTTATTCCCTGAGGTTTGAGGTTTGTGCATGTTTGACGTCTTCATGTCTCCCTGTTTCCTTTCCAGCCCGTACTCTAAGAAACGTACTGCACTTTCTGGCAGATATCGGTGACGCGTGTAATGACAATCTGGGTCTGCCGTATGAGAAGTGCACTGGGCTGTTTGATGAAGCCCGTGAGAGCTGCATGGAGATGCTGTCTGTGTTTTCGTTTTTCTGCCACCTCCTGGATGGTTTCCAGTCTCTCTGCGGACTCGCACGCGGTGCGTCACTAGAATGTGATTATAGTGCCACGAGAGGCCTGTCATTACACTCCAACGGGAAGCCTCAAAACCAAGACGCACTGATTCTGTACTGTAATTCACTGTATCCTGTTTATTTTCTGCGTCACAGTGGTTTGGCTTCATTACATTTGGTATATTATGTCTATTTTGCTGTTGCAGCAACTGTGACAAATGGTTCCCATGTTACAGGGACTCTTAAGTACTGTTCATCTCAGATGCTTCATATATACAAAGCTTGTTTACAATAAGTGTCACGTTTGTCATGCCTAAGTACACTAAATGTTGCAGTGCGAAGAGGGGTGGCTGAGTTCCCATGTGTGTATGTATTTTTTTACATTTCTTAGTAGACTGGCCCTAGCTGCTCCACACTGCATTTTCAAATAATAAACTGCATAACGCATTCTGTCACACAATCATTTTTTTTTTTAAATGCAGCTATATTTGCATATGTTCTTTTTTAAATGAATGCATATTATTAACTATATCAATGAACTTTCCTGCAGTGGGACAGCTGTTCTGCATCTTACCATCATACATTGCAGAACACTTGAAGGCCACTCTGGCTTACCGTAAGTACAGCTTTTCTTAGATTTGTCAGACTTTAAAAGGTATTAAGTAGTTTCTTGGTATGCAGTGATTCTTTAACCCTTGTGCATCCTTATTTGAAAATTAAACTTAAATTAAACTGAAATTAAACTGTACTGAACCCCCCAAAAATATAAATAATTTCCAGTGCCAATTATTCAAAAAGTCATGCATACTTTGTTAACAGGCTTCAATTTTGTTGGCAAGGCTTACATTTTTGCATTATTTTGTAAAAGTAAATGATACAAATAGAAAATATGTCATATTTTGGTATTTTTTTCAAGTTTGGCCTATGGATGATATCAGTGGATTACATTTGTTTTTGTGGATATATGGATGAATTTTTGTGTGTGGTAGCTAAAAAATATTAATGCAACTAAAAAACTGTTGTTTCTGACCATTGACTCATCTAAAACACACTTAACCTTTAGATTATGGAAATTAACAGATTCTATTATGATTTCTTTAACATTTAAAAACAACAGCTGTGATTTGTAAATGTAATTTAGATGTTGAAAATCCTTAAAATGAATGAATTTTTGGTAGTTATACATCTTCAGGACTTGTGCTGGTAAAAAAATTATGACACTTTTAAGATTATTTTTTAGAATATTTTGTCCTGGGGCACCACAGTGGCGAAGTAGGTAGCACGTTCGCCTCACAGCAAGAAGGTCGCTGGTTCAAGTCTCGGCTGGGTCAGTTGGCATTTCTGTGTGGAGTTTGCTTGTTCTCCCTGTGGTTTCGTGGGTTTCCTCTGGGTGCTCCGGTTTCCCCCACAAGTCCAAAGACGTGGTATAGGTGAATTGGGTAGGCTAAATTGTCTGTAGAGTATGAGTGTGAATGAGTGTGTATGGATGTTTCCCAGAGATGGGTTGCAGCTGGAAGGGCATCCGCTGCATAAAACAAATGCTGGATAAGTTGGCGGTTCATTCCGCTGTGGCGACCCCAGATTAATAAAGGTACTAAGCCGAAAAGAAAATGAATAAATGAATGAATATTTTGTCCTATTTGGAGCTGAAAAATCGATGTACAAAGGTTAAAAGCTCTATTTAACGCAATAAAGTTTGTTTTAGTTACTTTCTTATTTTTTGTTGTTACCTCTAGCAACCATTGCAGCCTTTGATCGAATTAAAAAAGAGTTTGAATTCAACATTTCTACCTCCATCAACTTCGAGTTACTCTTGAACAGCAGTCAGTCCATGCAGGATGCGGCTCAGCAGATCATGGAAGAGGTGTCTGAAGAGCTCGTGCTCCTACAAGAGCTCAAGGCCTTGCTGACATACACAGGCTTCCTCATGCTTTTCTTCATCTATCTCCAGTATGTACTTCCTGTTAAATCACAACATGTCATAGTAAATAACCACACACATTTATAACATATTCACTATGTCAATACTATCACATAATTTATTTTAAAGTCAGTTGTTTATATTTGTTTTAAACAGAGCTGATTTACAACTATAACAATCATTGTAATAATTTAAGATATTGAGTATTTATTATTTTTTTAACTAGGCCCACACAGAATCTGTGCGTGCAGAAATCCACAGATTTCTGCATGTTTTTAGCCCATCATTAAGTCGAATTATATACTAGTGTAAATGTGTGCAAATTTATATTTATTCAGTTTTTTAATTAGTTTCAGTAATATTATTGACAAATATGAACATTTTCATATAATTTATGCACAGTGCAGTTTGTAAAGTAATATTTTAGTAATATTTTAGTAGATAGTTTATAAGTTGATCTCATTGGATTTGTATTGTAAACATTAAATAAAAGTTAAAAAGGTATTATTTTTTTATTTAATGTATTAAGGTTTAGTTATGATACTCCCAAATTCATTCCATATAAACCCACAGATTTTTACTAAATTCTCTGCAGAATCAGCAAAAAAGTCTGCAAATTTAAAAATTGCTTTAATTATATGAAAATTATTGTTAATTAATAATTTTTATTGTTATTAGATGTGATCAATAATTGTAAATTATCATAACATAATAGTAATTCTAATACCATTACTATTATTGTTATTGTTGCAATTGCATTGTTAATTTTATTAATGTCTAATTATAATTGCTTATTATTATTATAATATTATTATAATTATGTCATTATATATAATTATCATTATTATCATTATTGTTGTTTTTATTGTCAGGTGATAATGATTTTATTTTTATTTTTTTTACAAAATTTCAAGATGGAACAGTTACAATTTAAGATTGTTAACTAAATATACACAATTTAAACTGTTAATAAATTATGAAAACTATGTCTATTTATGTATGCATATATAACATTTACTGAGACCTATAACTAATATAAAAGCCCACTAGAATTTCCTGAGTGAATTAGTCCTCTAGATTAGCTTACAGATCACACAGACATCATGAAGAACATCTTAGCTATGAATATACAAACAGTAACTCCATTCCCGTTTGTGTTATGCTCATTTGTCTTTTTTATGTGTTCTTGCAGGGTCGTTCTATACAAAAATAAGTACCTCAATAATGATGAATTTGAGAACTTCTACATAACGGACCAGTTCATTGAGCTGGACAGAAAGTGCTCCAGACAAGGCAAAGCTACAGTACTTCCTCTCAGCCACAGAGAAACTCTCACCTACATCAGGCCCTGTGAGTGAATACACTGTACATGTGTCCGTTAGCAGAGAGATGGTGTGGGGTGAAGGGTCAAGAGGAAGGAAGAAAGGAAAGAATGTTTAGATAAGTGAAATAGAGCTGAAGAAGGCTGAGGGGTCCAGAAATGTGGAGGAGGACACTTTCCAACCAGGAAAAAGGAGAAAACGTTCATAAGGCAAAGGTCATCAACAACTATCAGAGAACAGGAATTGTATTTCACAATCAAAGAGACAAAACATGTTAGAGGGTTGTAAAGTAACCCACAAAATTTAGCACATCTGTTACTGTGGGGGAAGAGAAAGCAAAACTGTCACTGTCATGGAAAATGTTCCATAGTATTTGGACTAACATGCACATTTCCTCTTTAAAACAAATTAGATATCCAATGAATACAGTTTTGTGTTAAAAGGGAGAAGGAAAAAGGAGCTTAACAAAAAAAAAAACATCCTATGATGAAGCCATTCGAACCAGATGAGATGAGATACCTGACTTGTATGGGATGTCAAATCAG
>CAIGQQ010032119.1:743011-837028 GCA_903798035.1 Danio albolineatus
GAACCAGATGAGATGAGATACCTGACTTGTATGGGATGTCAAATCAGACAAAATTCAAAATAAATAAATATTTACATTCACAAAGAAATGTAAAAAAACACAAATTAAAAATATTAATATATAGTAAATATGCAAAAAAAAAGGTAAAAATACAATAATTCTATATGTATTTATTTCTCATTTATTCATACGTGTATTTATTTCCATATTTATTCACTTACATTTTCATAATTAAATTTGAAACTAAATTTGGATATAATTTATTTATCCAAATATCTCTAAAGTGAAACCATTTTTTTGATGAGTTAGAGCACTTCACCAGGACCACAGACACACAGATCTGACTGTAATAATGTCTCTTTCTTCTTTAGACTCTTTGTATCTGACTGTAAGGGAGAGACGAGCTATAGCAGGTCAGATGTTGTCTTTGCTCAGATTTGTGGTCATGACCATCGTCCTGATAGCTGTTGACCTCATGGTGTTCTGGATGTTCGAGCTGGTTCACCACCTGGCCCAGGGTGAAATCGTAGCACAAGGTATACATGAGATGAAAATGACAGTATGATTTTAACCTATGCTTTTATTGTTTCATAGTTTCACTAGTATGTAATTAAATTAAATTAGAATGTAATCAAATTAAATCAAATTGACATTTTGGCATGTAAGAGATTATTGTAATATAAAAATGTATTTTCAGAACTCAAACCTTCCTTGTTAGTCCAAAAGAAAGCTTTTGTAAAAATTGAGCTGCCAAAATGCTGCTTTTAAATTTTGATATTTGATACTTGATGATTGTGTGATAAAAGATGGACTCTACAGAATAAGACCCCTTCTTCAACATCATTACCTCTTTAGCCCTGTCCAATGTTTTGTGCCTTTATTGGAGGAGAGAAAATAATAGAGACCAAACACAGGATTACTGGAGCAACAAAATGACAGTGATCCCTCAGAGGTTTCCAAGACATTGTGTAATGTCAATTTGTTAAAAAATTGCAGGTTTTGCATAGCAGATTTTTAAACTAAACTTTGGCAGAGTGGTGTGTTGTCTTTATTGGATTTGAGAGTATTGCTTTGACAGTAAAATGTCTGGTACTTTATGTCGCTTCTGTTATATATTGAATGATTATTTTGAAAGGCGACACGGTGACGTTGTGAGTAGCACGTTCGCCTCACAGCAAGAAGGTCACTGGTTCGAGCCCCGGCTGGGTCAGTTGGCATTTCTGTGTGGAGTTTGCATGTTCTCCCCGTGTTTGTGTGGGTTTCCTCCGGGTGCTCCGGTTTCCCCCACAGTCCAAAGATATGCAGTACAGGTGAATTGGGTAAAGCTAAATTGTCCGTAGTGTATGAGTGTGAATGAAAATGTATGGATGTTTCCCAGAGATTGGTTGCTGCTGGAAGGGCATCCGCTTTGTAAAACAAATGCTGGATAAGTTGGTGGTTCATTCCACTGTGGCGACCCCGGATTAATAAAAGGGACTGAGCCGAAAAGAAAATGAATGAATGAATGATTATTTTGATCTGTTTTAACCAAAATGTCCCATTTGACTTTCAGAGTGCACTACACATATCTAAAAAAGTCTTTATTTACCACAGTTTTTATTAAACCATTTTCTGTCTAGTTTTTCTGTCTGTCTTTTCTCTAGTTTTGTTTTGTTTAAAAGAAAGAAAGAAAACAAAGAAAACATGACAAAATAAAATCCAGTCCATAACAACTTTAAACATACAAAGATATATAATTAGTCAATATCTTTTCTTTTTCTTTTTTGCCAAAATGTTTTTGCTACCTCGTGATTTCTGTCACCATTTTGTTTACCTTCAGCCCCAGTAGTAGTTGCAGTACAAGTGAATGGATCTGGTTACGCCTCAGATATCTTCCGGGACATTGCAGCCTCATTTGACATCCTGCAGAAAGGAAACATCACTGTGATAAGCAAGAAATGTCTCGTGAAGCCTTCGGAGCCTGACTACATGAGATACCTGCTCATTGGTAAAAATACAATTCGACGTATCAAATTGCACATGCGGTCATCTGTTGTTTTACAGTGACTTCTAGTGGTCAAGCACTGAACAGCAGAACCCAAAACCTTTGTTTGATTACTCACAAACGTGCTAATGATATTGAAGTGTATTTAAGATGCTTACTGAAACTTAATAGAACTACAGGTGACTGTAATACAAATACAGGTGATGTGTTTGACCTTTAAATTTGACTACATATAGGCTGCGGCCCAATTCTTAGTTAGCTGACTTGTTTTCTCGCTGCCCTAACAGAGACTCTGGAGGCAGCCTTTGTGCGCTGTAACAGATGCTGGGCTCCACACAAATCCTTCATGCTGTCCTAACACAAACCAATTAAGTTAACTTAGTTATTTTTGCAAATTTAAGTGGAATGAAGGTAAAACAATTAAGTTGTCCCCCAATTAATTGTGTTGTTTCAGCCCATTTTATGAGTAGTTTGAACAAGCGGCAAAAATATTTTTTGAGTGTGCATTAAGGCACCATGACCTTGTAAAATTGATTTCAGACAGACTTCTGAGACAATGTTATAATCATGAACTACAAAAACATAGTGCTTTAGTGACAACTGAAATATGTGTGTATACCACAATATTAAATTCTCACTAACATCAACACAAAACATAACCCCCAAACGGTGCTTCGAGATGCCATGTTTATTTTTTTTTAACTCAACTGTTAAAAACGGAATGCACAGGATTCTTCAAAATTCAATCAGTGAAGGAACCTCAGGAGAGAATTGAAGCAGAAATTGGAAGCCATATCACCTTGGAATGCAACCTCTGAAATCTTTATATTGCTTTTAGATATAGCCATAATTTTTTCTAGCCAGAAATGTTTTTATATTGTACAACGACTCCACAGACCACAGCTTAAACAGCAAAAACAATGGCTATATGCAAACATTTAACTTTTATTTGGTTATATGCCTGACCTTTGTCTTCTCTTCAAACAAAGGTCTCCTTTATGGCTTCACCCTGTTTATTGTGATTGCTGGTGGCTACGTCAAACGTTTAAAGAGGTTTGTGTGTGCCAGGTACCATCCCGAAAGAGAAAAAGTAAGACAACAGCAGCTTTAGTAGTTTCATGCACATTTACCATTTATAGATTTATTCCTGTAAACTGATACAAAGCATTTGCCAAAATATACTAAGCCGATCACACCAAGATCTTGCTAATACATCTAAAGCACTAAGAATTTTATCAACTGTGTATAATGGAAGAGAATCAAGAACTTTTATCTCATGAACAGTAGGTCAGATTTGGCGTAAATGGACAATGACTGAAAAAATTAGTTGAATATAAAATTGTGTAAACTGCATGAATGCATGTTGCAGAAGAGGATCCAGTTCCTCCACAAGCATATTCTCACTCAACGTGGGTCTTTGGGAAAAGCACTAATGAAGGCTGTACAACGAAACAAGGTGGACCAGCAACAAGATGGCATTGTGCAAACACTGGCCAAACAGTGAGTATGAACTGCTATTAAAAAATCACTAATTTGTTTCTGCTCAATGTCATCTTGGCAGTAATATTATTAAAATTAGAGTAATATTTATATTAGACAATTCAGATTAAATTGACTGAAAGTGAAAGCATATTTACATTGTTATGAATATATATAGCAAACATATTTTCAGTATTAATAATAACTAGAAATATTTATTGTAATACATACATTGTAAACATAAAACATTGTTAAAACAAAGTTGATTATCTGTCAGTTAGGTATGAAAAATCATTTGTTTCCCAAGTAAATATACATTTATTTAGAAATCTTTACACATCAGCACTGCAAAAAAAAAAAAAAAGTACTGGGGAAAAGCAGCAGTTATTTAAACAATAATCAATTTGTTTACAAATTTCTTATTTATTTATAATAAATTAAAAACGAATGCAGATGAAGTTATATTTTCCAAATTTGAGGTATTGCTGACCTCTGTGCTCCCAATAAATGTACATTTATTGAACATTATAGCATATTGTGTACCCTTAAAGCATTTAACTTTCTATACTGTGTCTTAAATTAAGGCTTATTTATTAAGTCATACCTGTACTGTCATAAAACCTGAAGAACCCGTTTTACAGTCTGCCAGGGGGTGCCATCATAGCCAGGCTCCTGGATATTGGGAAAGAATCATGCATGGCATGTGGGAAAGTGTTAGAGACTAGTGGTCGTGATGATGAAGTGCACATCTGTCCTACACCTCACTGCACAGGTAAGTTTTCTCGCTCGAGAGAAAAGATTAATTTCAGATTTGATAGTCAAAAAAGATTGGACTAACCTGCAGGGCGAAATGATTTCCTTTCACAGGCCGTTACTGTTTGCTGTGCTTCAAACTGATGGGGAAAATCTGTGTTTTCTGCACGGGACCCTGCACATTCCAGGAAGAGCAAGAGCTGTAGGTCAAAAAAAGAAATAGATTGACATGCACCTTAAAAAACATTACTGGAAAAAATCTGAGTAGGGCCTTTCCATGATTTCTGTAATTTCAGATAGCACTGATGGAATTCCAGTGTAGTCTTACAACAATAACAGAAATCTTAACAAACAATGTCAAGGAATTTTGCAAATTTTAGATGAATAAATCAAAAGTATTGTAAATCTAATATTTTTTGCATTGCATTGCGTTGCTATTAGAAATATGTTACCATTGTTTAGAAAGTGCTTGTCAACGTAATGAGAACAGAAATCAAATGCAATGCCAATTTAAGAATAAAGTAAAACTTTTTTAACAGGTCATAAAATGTTGGGTTAAACTGGCAAAAAAATGTGTTAAATTACAAACATTTCATGATTTTAATTGAACAATAAATAAATACACGTAAAATTCTACCTTACATTTTTAATATAAAGATGTATATATTTTATATACATTTAATATTCCCTCAAGGGGCTGAGAGAATATTGCATATAATTATCTGCAAGGAAAAAAAAAAAGAGTACAATCATGCAGGGAGAGATTTTGTGATTCAAAAGTTAAAATACGACTGTTTTTCAGAATAATTTTTATAGTTAAGTTAAATAAAGGCTATACCTTGCTCTTTTAGAGACTCCAGTGATGAGGAGCAAACCAGTTTATGGCAAGCAGCTGAAACTTCACCTCAGAGCACAAAGGAAAAGAGTGCAAAGATCAGGTGTGTGTCCAGATTAAAACACTATTTTTGAGGTATATAGATCCAAAGGACAATTTGGCAGTATAACCTTTGTCTTTTTTGTTTGTTTGCTACAGTATCTCTGATCAGGATTGTTCCGTATGGATCAATGGCCAATCTAGCAATCTAAATATGGAGGTTACTAACAGAATTTAAGGCTAAATGTGCTTTATGCTGTATATTTGGTGTGTAGAGAGCTTTTTGGGTATGGTCAATAAATGTGCTACACCAGAGACAGCTAGTGTTTCTGTGCGTGTTTTTTTATCACCTTGGCCACACTATAACGTGTATACGTGATGAAACTACAAATCTTTTACAAACGTTAACTCATGTAATCTCATTACATCTGTCAGAATGTGGTATGTCTGGTTATTGGCTAACGTCTAAGCAATGTATAGACAAAGCCGCAGTTATTATGCTACCTGTAATACAAATATAGCAATTTATATATATTTAAATTAGATATTTTAAATTACATTACAAAATATATCAGTCCCAGTCTATATCAAAAATGAAGACATTCACAAACGGAGTACTGCAAAAACTTTGACAATAGCCGCGCGCTCGTGAGTGGGTGTGTCGCAGGCGCGCAAAGCTACGCTGGTCAGGTGATGAAATACCTTCACTTCACTTCACCTGCTCTAGTTTCCGCACGGGACTTGAAACAAGCCCAATGGAGACCGAGGTAAGCTTTTATGTTTTGCTGGATTTTGTTGCTTACGTCTTCCACATGTATAGCCTATTTCACCAACAATAAGCTTACTTTTCTGTCATTACTTTGATTTCAAAGACAGACCCTTTTAAAAACAGACGTTTCTATTCACCCAATTGTATTCATTTTAGTTAAATGTTTTTTTTTTTTTTTACTAAAATGTATTTATGTATGCTAGTTTACACGGACTAATTTATACTGTGGACTATCGCATGAGCTATTAGGCCTATCTCACATTTAAAATTAGCATAGGCTACACTACAGTAGCCTATAGCCTACATTTAGCCTACAGGTTACTTTGTTTTAAACAGCATTCGTTATAAAGGGATACTAGATAGTATAAAAATGCTGATAAGACAAAAATATATATTAATAACTGCGTTTAGTTTTTATGTGTTTAATGTCTTTTTTTGACCAACGCCCAGAGTTAATGTAGATGTCAGTCATGCTGAACTGTCTAGCAGAGGAATGTATTGAAGAGCCGAGGTGTAACAGGTCTCTGCAGCTCCTGTTCAACAGCAAACAAACGGATTATAACTGATATATCCAGAGGATTTTATGAGGAATGGAACAAAGCTTTGCCGTTATGTGTTGATATATTACATCTATCATAAAAATGTAACTCTGTAGATACAATCATTGAATTAATTTCACTCTTTAAACAATTAGCCAACGTTTTACCACATTCTTAACTTACAATTTTGGTTCCCCATAGAGTAGAAATGATAGACATTCTTGTAAAAAGGTAACTAAAATTAAACGTAGTTAACAAACGTCACAATGCTGAATTTTTTTTTTCTGTGTATTTTAAGAGAAGGTTATAATGTAGTTATTAATGTAATGGGTTTAATAATCTTGTATTTTATTACTGAACAACCTTTTTATTTGACATGATTTGAAGATATTAAAGGCCTCAAATGTGGTAAACCATATTCTTAGAAATAAATGTTGCTGGTGTGCATAAATCATTTACGTACTACAAAAGGAGTTCCTTACAGTGAAAAAAGTAGTTTTTAAAAAAACGTTCTAAATATTTTTATGTCTATGTAGCTATGAAGACATTCTAGCTGTACTTGAACCTAAACTGCTCCTTCTCTGTAGTACACAGATCTCGAGTTGGCCATCAACACCTTGGTCACAAACTTTTACTCAGCATCACCGAATAATGCTGATTCGCTCACGGCCCAGGAGTTCCAGAGCATGCTCTCCAAAGAGCTGCCCACCATGATGAAAGTAAGTCAGCACTAGTCTTGTGTTGCTAGACCTTTAAACTCAATACAAAAGTCTAGATTCCTTTGGAGCTTTTATTGATCATGCAAGGAAATGCCTGAAGAGAATGCCTGACATGTAAAGCAACCAACCATGGTATGTTTTGTTCGGCATAGTATTTATATGCATAAAAATGTAAAGTTCCAATAATAACAGACCGGCGTGCAACTTATAAAACATTCATTTAAAGACATTGCTTCGATTGTTAAAAACAATCAGCGATTTGTTGATCCTGATATGTGCTCAGCTAAAAAACAGAACAAGCTTCGTCCAGAAATCCTGTAGTATTCAACTAATAAAAACTTAAGAGCTCCTGTAGTTTCTCCCAATTTGTGTGCGCACACAAATTCAGCCAACAATCTGTAATTGTAATATTAGCACCCAAAATATGGTCATCACACCATTTCAGTACATTTCAGACTATCAAAATCAACATTATCAAAAGAATAACCAAAAAACACATTTAAACCATAAACCACTATAACCACGCCTTTCTTTACACTATTTATTATAGTTTAGAGCTAACTAAAGTTGTATATTGAAATTAATATCATTTAAGAAACTCAAACTATTTCTACATTAAAAAAATGCAGACATAAAACAGTATGCAAACCAGATAGAATGTCAGAGTCATAGTACTCATAACACAGTATGCAAAAACTAGATACCACTCTACTCTCAGTGAGAGTCTAAAGCGTGCATTCCATGAATATTTTACTATCCCTTGAGGACATGAGAGAAGAATTGTGAATGACACAATTGATGCCATAGTTCACGAGACAGTCACAGTCATCCACATTTCACATTTATGCTACAGAAGACAATTTAGAACCAAATGTAGCAAAACGTGCAATTTTAGAAGCAGCAGTAGTTTCTGGATTTAAATGTAGAGTTCAATTAAGGCTGTGCAATATGGACAAAATAATCATATTGCTATTTTTTTTTAAACGAATATTGCGATTGCGATTTTATTTGTGATTTTGGCAACTGTTTTTGCTTTTTCAAACAAGCGACACTCACACATTCTAAATGTATTCAGTGCACAACAAAACCTTTCACAATGAAATAACATAGTATTAGTTTAATAAATAAAACTGTAGTAAAATTGTCTTTAAAACAGACAACATAAAATAAATTAAGAATAACTAACCTCAACTCTAGTTAAGCATACAGTACACAGCAGTACTAACTGTTTGATAAACAAAACTGTAATAAATTGTCTAAAAAACAGAGAACATGATAAAATAAAGATGAACTAACCTCAATTCCAGTCATAACAATAAATAAAAACTAACGTAAATCAAAACCCCCTATTCTGCACAGAGTGAACTCTGATTGGTTAACGTCTTTCTCCTGCTCAGCTTAGCTGTAATTGCCGGGTGTGCTGCGTCAGCTCTGATTGGTTAACATATTAAAATCATGCGCACAAGAACGTGAACAAAAATCAAAATAAATTAATAGATAAAATTGCAGCCTTACGCGATTTAGAAATTTTGATTTTAGAAATGTAGATTTTGCACAGCCCTAATTCAGATATTTCAAGTTTTTTAAATTTTCTGCTAATTGTGAAACTTCAATATGAGATAGGGCTGCACGATATATCATTTCAGCATCGATATCGCAATGAGTGAATACATAACAGTCACATCGCAAAAGGTGAAGTCTATCAACACCTTGTTTCAAGGCCTGCTTAAATATTTTAGGCGAGTTTAAAGCAATTGAGAACGAGGGAAATTATGTTTGTAGCTTTAACAATGATTAATTGTATTTAATTATTTACACAATAAAGAATATACAGCATTATTGTACATTTGATTATTTTATTTCCGTATCATTTTTTATTGCATATTTGCTCTATTTATCTCCACTTGTAATTTGTTGATTATATTTTATGCACTCCCCTACAAAATCATCCCAATCGATCTAAAATCAATAAGCTATCTTGAGAAAAGTCGCAATATAAATCAATGTCAAAAATGTCAATTTTTTTCCAATATTGTGCAGCCCTAATATGAGACATCAATCAATGACATGTTTATTCAGACCAGTGAAAGCGTTTGGTCAACAATGTATAATCTTGATAATATTTGATTCACACAGTTTTCCACACCCTCTAATTTCCCCACCCTTTTTATTCTCTTCCAGACAGCAGGGGACCAGGAAGGACTCAGCAAAATCCTGAAGGATATGAACGTGGAAGAAGGGAAGGGCATCACGTTCAAGGATTTCTGGCAACTGGTTGAATCTCTGGCCAATAATCAATTTGGATTGCAGAGCAAAGACAAGCAGGTGAAATGTGTGAAATGCAGTCTAATGTAAGACCGGCCCTGAGCAAACAAGACCAGTCAACATTACGTAGGTGTCCGCCACTGCCCTGAGAAAACACGTCCAATCTGTCACTCCTCTTTCCCATCATTCCTCTGCATTTTTCTACATGTCACTCTGCTGGTCGCTGAGGTTTTATCATAATTAGGTGTCACCAGGAGCTTCCTGAATAAATACCCCTCAAGCTCTTATAAAACAGACCGCCAGTATAATCTCTGTCATCAGTGTAACCTGAGCCACACCTGCTTGGCCAGATAACGTAAGATCGCGTTTATTTCCTCATTTGTTCTGGTGCTGCAGGTTTTTGTGTTTATGTGTGACTTTTAGCCTGCTCAATATTTTCACTTTATTTTTTATATACATAATTGGAAAAAAAACAACATTTTTTTATGTGACAATTGTGATCTTATTTGTTTGTGCTGACTGACATGAATTCAGAAACATATAATGTGAATTATTTTAGATAGAAATAGAGATGACACAACATATTCTGTACTGTAATTGGGTTTATGTTAACACAATGTAATGATCTGTGTTGATATTATTAAACATGTGCCAAGATATCTGAGTTGGAATAATTAAACTACTGCTGAATTTGATGGAGATGATCTTTGTTGATCTGTATAGCTGCTATTTAATCCGCATGGGAACCCAACAAAACCATTCCACATCCCTTTAGGCTTCCAGACAGCCTAGATGTGAAACCTAGAAGTAATGACGGAAGAGCTGGGAGCCAGACTTGGAGTTGTTTTTAATAATCTGCATGTTAAGTCATCATATTATTCATACAATACATTTCAGGTAAGCTTTATAAAACTCAAGGTGTCACCATCATTTTTTTAACAATACTTAAAAGATGAATCAACATCTGACAATCTGAGATTTTGGTAAAAAGATAAGTGTTGTAGTTAGAGATGCTCTGATTGATTAGCCAGAGATCAGTATCGGCCAATGATCACATTTCATGACTCCATCGGTACTCACTAATCTGTCCGATCTCATGAACCGATCACAACTGTTTGTTTAAGGGTTTACGAGCAGAGGAAAATCTTTTTGCATATCGGAACTGAAAGTTGTGTGTTTTCAAAAATATTGCATGTTCATTAAAACCTGGCTGGAAATATTAGGGAAAAAAATAAAACATTATTTTTAACTTAAATATTTAATAAAATAACTTATCGTAATATTCATTCATTCATTTTCGGCTTTGTCCCTTTATTAATCCGGGGTCGCCACAGCGGAATGAACCACCAACTTATCCAGCATATGTTTTACGCAACGGATGCCCTTCCAGCTGCAACCCATCTCTGGGAAACATCCATACACACTCATTCACACACATACACTACAGACAATTTAGCTTACCCAATTCACCTATACCACATGTTTTTTGGAAACCACGGAGAGAACATGCAAACTCCACACAGAAATGTCAACTGACCCAGGGGCTCGAACCAGCGACCTTCTTGCTGTAAGGCGAACGTGCTACCCCACCGTGGTGCCCCTTATCGCAATATACTTATTGCAATAAACATTAGATTATGGACCTATTTCCTTTCAGTAAAGAAGTCATGAATTTATAGGAGTGTCTTTTACCTTCTTATGCATCAGATATGCGCTCCAAACTATATTCAATGTTTGTAAATTGCTTTGTTAGTGATTTTTCTTACCTGTTTTATTGTATGTATTATTTGTTTATCCATTATTTTCTGTAAAGCTGCTTCTGACCATTACATGTCCTAAATGGTTATAAGAGACATGTTTAAGGAGTTATAATATTTTATTTATTCTCTTGGGTAAGGAGAGATCCATTTAAGTAGCATACTTAGAGAAAAAATGTGTTTTAGACAATATGCAATATAAAGCACTTGGTATTGGCCGATCACCATGACAAGGAATTGGTAGTTGGTATCGGCTGCAAAAATCCTAATCAGAGCATCTCTAGTTGTAGTTATGACTTTTTGAAGCATAAAAGTGTGTTTGAGCACTATTGCATACTTTCAGCATTAAATCTGAAAATTTGGTATGAATCAACTAAAAATTGGTATGAATATTTTATATGTACATCATAAAAAAATAATGTAAACATACTGTGGGGATTTATTTAAAATTCCAGCATGTTTTTTTAATGAAAGTGGGCCTGGAAGTTGCTGACTAGCAACTTGCTCTCTGCGACCTTCTTGGAGTGAGAACAATGCTAGAAGCTCTAACCACAAAAGCAAAACATGGTATGATTGCTTGAATGAAATTTGATGATGTGTTTCCTTCATCACACTTTAGTTCTGTCTTGTCTTTTGATCTTTATCTATTTATTAACATTAATTGATTTAACTGCTCTATTTGGCACTGCATTGGCATTACTTTATGTTGTTGTTACTAATTGTATGATATAGAAGGGCCTTGCAGGTATGAGAATTTTTCTAGTCAAACTGGTTCAAAGACTATGGTCCTTTAGTTCCTAGAAATGAATACAGCGTGACACTAGTTCTGCTTTTACTTACGCTCTTAACTTCCTCCATTTTTTTCTGATTTTATGGTATCTGCGAGCCACAGAACAGATTTGGCTGCAAAGGATGATGCATAATTATTTCGTTGAGATATGAAAATATTGTTTTCTTTTATACCTTTAACAACAGAAAGAAATTATTTAGTAAGAATAAACAGTAATAATAAAATCCCACCATATACAAGCTACAGTAAAAAACATTGACTGATGCAAATAAAAATAAAAAAATTCAGAGAAAGCTCTGCCTCACACATTTACTTAAGCAGACTGATCTTTTATGTAGAAACTGAGTTTCCATTGTTGGATTATGTTTACATAAGGATTGCAAAATGACAGACAGTTAAAGGGATAGGTCACCTAAAAAAATTGCTTAACTTTCAGGTTTATCCTCCTGACCGACGGCCTCGTATGGATTCAGGGCACAAGGAACATCCCTGTCAAATGGAACACAGATGGCAATGTAGATCGTAAACAACCCGTGAGATACAGTCGCACTGAATGACGTAATAATAACCAATCAGAAACCTTCAAATTGTTAAAATAGCCTGTCATGCCCTTGAACCATTCCTTTACATGAAATTCTCAAAATAAAATCATTTACACAAAAAATAATAATAACTTTTAATAAAGAATAAGACCAGGAAGAAAATTTCAGCCATGAAGAGACTTGTTTTATTTGCCTACAAACAAGACAAAACCTCCTTAAAAGAAAATTTAAATGTTTTTACCCCAAATTGGGAAAATAACTTTTTGATATTAATCAAAAGGTAATCAGTGTAATATCTATTCTTGCTGCCGTCTCTTTTCTAACGTTATTGATGTGATTGTGCACAGGCCTCCGTAAAATAGAAACATACAGTTGCGTTAACTCAATGATGCAACACATTTAATTTATGTCACTTTACGTCGATGGCCAACCGCTCCAATACAAACAGAATTTCAACGTTACTTTTGTCAGTAAATGAACACAGAAAGCCTATTTTGTACTCGAAATTACATCACAGACAGTTTTCACTTGCAAATCGAAGTTACTGTATGTCATGATAAGGTTCCATCCTCTCGCTTTGTTTCACCAGAAAGACACACCCACTGTATAGGAGCTCATGAATATTCCATGAGGCCCCGCCCAAGCGAAAAAAAGTTTTAGGAAGTAACTGCATATTGAACGGCTTACCGTTAGATCAACGGGTCGAATTTCACGAGCGGCCAAATATAGGTTAACGTTACGCCTTTGTTTACATAATTTTTTTCACAAGTAACAGATGTTTACCACTGACCAGACAGGGCGTCCAGCGTCGCCCCGTCCGGATTTGCAAAAACCTGTTTGCGGAACTTGTGCTGCTTGCAAAGGACACCTAATCGATTCTACAGAGCCAAAACTTCTGCCCTGCCTCCATACCGTCTGCAGCACATGCCTCACAAAGATCTGCACAGATGGAGGCTCACGAGGTGAGGACGCGTGTTACCGTTCACAGATTGAATGAGTCAGATTGTGTTGAACTGCAGTCCTGAAGTCACGTTTACTGTGATTATTTAAGTTTGGACTTACGAGTCGACATCGGGCAACTTCCTATCTACTGGGGGTCTAAAGCTTCAATTAAACACTATGTCATGTGTGGTATCTACATATTAATCACATATCAGACATATTGTCAATTACTTTAGATTGATGAAATTTGTAACACTTTACAAACGCACTGAAATTTTACAGATAAAAAAAATCACCCTTGAAGTCGCTTTTGGTAATCGTATTTCCTATCGACACCGGAAGTTGGTTATATTCAAAGGGCTCCATTTGTTTTACTTTTATTATTTGGGCGAAGTGAATTTTACTGCAGCTGTAGAACCTGAATATGATTTTTTAAAAATTAGCAATAAACAAAGTTTAAGATATGGTAATGTCTCTCCTAAATAGGTTGTATTTTATTAAATTATTTATTTTATTTTTTGAAAATCTGCCGTATTTTCTGGGCATATTGAATAACATTTGTATCGCCAAAGTTTTACTACAGATAGTTAATTCGTGGTAACTATAGTTTTACTACAAATATAGTGGTTATTGATTGGTTAAAATACTTTCATTGTTGTTATTATACAAAATAAATCCCTATCCTTACTCTAGCTCTTATTTATCTGAGCAATAAACGGTCCTTGTATTGCCTCTTCACGTTTGCTGAATGTGAGTTGCTTTGGAGAGAAGTGCCTGTTAGATTATTAAATGTAAATGTTATTTTTTTGTCACTAAAATAGGAAAGCAAGAAAGACTTAAAATTGCAAATATTCTTTAATATATTAGTGAACTAATACTAATTAACTTAATATATGTATATGTGTGTGTATATGTATATATGTATAGCGCCATCCTTTTAATTTATATAATTTCTGCTGCTGTAATAAACTGTAAACCAAAAATGTTGTAAGCAACATGAGTAGTTTGAATTCCATGAAGTTTAGTCTGTCTTTTCTCTCTCTCTGTCTTCATTTAGACTGTCCTTCATGTGCACAATCCTTTGGTTTGTCTGAAGTCACAGAATGTGCCATTTTTGAAGACTGGTCTGATAACAAGGCCCCCAAGGTAAAAATTTACAGATTATGCCGAATGTTGTGAATGACCTTGACAGTACATTCAGTTAACTCATTTGACTTCAATTGTTTCACATGTTACAAAAGCCTAGCCCTAACCCACACTAAAAATAATAAATATTTGTATAGATATAATGTAGACCATATTAGAATTTGTATCAATGTGTGCTGTTTAATATAAGCTATTATTTAGCCTGCTGCTTTAAGATCATTGAATAAATGTTTTTATCATTCGTCAGATGGGAAAAATATCTTTAAAGGACTCCTGTTGTTTGTTTCATTGTAAATACGATAGAATATATTAACGTCCACTACAGCAAGCAATGTCATTCTGTTTACTGTTATTAGCATACACTGCAGGCCGGATTCTGGCTGCCAATGTTTTTGTGGTTCATCAGTTTGTGGAAAATGCCACCAGCGAGACCATTAACATAGCGATATCATATAAGAGCCTTTTTAAAAACTTAATATGTTAAAGCTAATTTATATGTTGACCCTTGTGTGTTGTTAAAATTGTCAGTGACTGTTTTTGCCCTATTGACTTATATTATAATGGCATTTTTTGATTGCAAAGCCCTCACACTATACAACCATGCATGTAATTTTACTTAAAACTACGATCTTATTAACATCTAAAAAAAAATTGTTCATTTCACTGGACATTTAATGTTGAATCCCTCTTTGCAGTGTGGTGGGTGTGAGGAGAATGAGGTCAGTGGATGGTGTGTCCAGTGTGAGGAGGCCTTGTGTTTGGACTGCGTGACTGCACATCACAGGGTTAAAGTAACCCGTGACCATGAAGTCACGCCCAAAAAACCACCCACAGGTTAGATTTATCATCCCACATGCATGCTTCCAACTAACACCGCTGTCTGGTATAAGTTTTAATCTGCTGTTTCTTTTGTTCAGGCTGGATCCAGAGAAGACGCTGTCCCTTACACTCTCAGGAAAGCTTGAGGTTCTTCTGTCTTGTTTGTGAAGAGCTCACCTGTAAAGACTGTCAGCTGATAACTCATAGAGGACACAGGTATAAATCATATGGGTTGTTGACTGTTTACTCTCAAATATGATAATAATTAGTATTGTCTTCATTTGAAATGCAGTAAATGGTCAAACATTTCTTTGTTTTTCATGGACATCTATAAATATCGCTGTGTTAATTTTTTACATGTTGAGCCAAAACTATACTAGGCTGTGACTGTCTCAAGCATAGTTCAATAAGTTACAAGTTAAAACAGGGTGCCTGTGGTGTCTTATAATGTCTTAAACTTCAAAAAATAAATTTTAGGCCTTAAAAAGATAAGATTGTTGGTCTTAAATCATTTTAAATGGGTCTTAATTTTCCTTTGTTTATGTAAAGCTACCCAATTGATCCAACACACATCCAATCACCAACTTAATGAAACTTTTAGCATTAAAACTAATATTACAACAGCCTGTTTGTTATTATGTTTAGTTTACTAAAGTTTTTGAAGAATGTTTTTGAAGATATGTTGAAAAGAATGTAGTATATGCATGCAACTAGGATCTACTTGTTTTGAAACAGAAACACAGTAAAAAGAAAACCATAAAATCATTACTAAATACAGCAGGCCTAATTTTACAAGTGGCTATTTTAGAAGTATATATTTTTTCATACAAATATTTCTAAAAACATAAGAAATTGGCACATTTGTCATTTAAAAAAAGAATGTCCTCTGGTCTGACACCTTATGCACAGTTTAAACCAGCAATTGCACTGAAAACCTAAATTTGTTGAAGAACCTCATTCAAGATAATGTAACTGAAGCCCATTTGTCTCCGAATTTTTCCACATATTTAACTTTTTTTGTTGAATTTTGTTGTCCTTTGGTGTGACACATTTTTATTGAAAATGTCATCAAGTCTTCAGAAAAAAAAAATCATTATACATAGTTACATATATAATAAATAGCACAGTATGAATAGTATGCGCCCAGCAATAAAAATAAATCATTTGTATAGAATTAGGAGTTTTTTTTTATTAATATCATCATTATTTCTTTAAAAAAAACATGTCAACCCTGTCAAATCAGGACATTAAATAATACAAATTTGTTATATTTTTGTATCCCACTTCAACAATAATACATGTGAATGTCCACGTTTTAAATGGCCTTCCATTTGTCAGTTTTGTGCAGCAGGAGGAGGCTGTGGAATCTCAGAGACAGCAGCTGCAGAGTTTGCTAGACTCCATCAGACGTCAGAAAGGGACGATCAGCAGCAGCCTCTTGCTCCTAGAGGCAAGGTAAATTAATTGGGCAATCTAAGCTGCTATCTTTTTTTGTGACACGCTATACACATGGAGAGAGCGTCTGTAGGGTATCAGACCATGACTGAAAAAGAGAGATTGCTTTGATAGGATGTTCAACCAACGATTCAGCGTATGCGCTTATAAAGCAAAAGCTTAAAAATTTCCAAACCGGATAGACGAAATGCTGTTCTCATTTTACATGGTCTCGCCTAAAAGTTCCAGTACGCAAATATTTTCATAACAGCTTGATCCACCTGGAATGAAGAAAACAACTGATATTCAAAATGGTAAGCAAATGCTGCTTTGTTTGAGGTTTGTCTGTTTGCAGGACCGTTTGAATGAGGAATATAGAGGAATGAGACCCTGCCCATGAAATGCAATTGCAAATGCACTTTGTAGATGCATTTTAAATTAGCAAATGGAGATCTGTCTAGCAAATGCAAAACCAAATACCAAATGCAAATGGAGATATGTTTAGACTGATGCTGTTTGACTGGATGACTCAAGACTCAACAAGAAAAGCTGTAAAGCGCCCATTTAAGGAAAAAAAAGGTTAATAACAAAAGGTTAACAGCATATCAAAGCAGGTCCTGTAAAGAACCTTACAGCCACACATACCTACTACATAATCACTGTGAACTTTTACTTTTGGCAAGCAACTTTTGAACAGCTGAAATGTTTTGACCCGTTTCAAATGACATATTATGTGCAAAAAATATTGCATTTTTTTTTGCCTTATTGAGCCACTCACAATTAATATTGTGCTTTTGGTATGTACTGTGGAAATTTACCTGTACAACTTACTTGCTAATATGGTTTTATAGGGTTCGTTCAACTCTTAATCGACCCTTAGGGTCAGGGCGACTCCAATGGAAGTTTCCTTATTATTATTTTTTTCAAATGTTCGTCTCATCTCAAGGTCCTGGCATTCTGCACAATTGATCATGCACAAAATGTTTCAACTTTCTGTATGAACTGACTGATTCTATCTTCCTCTTCACCCACAACTTGATGATGCAATTTTTAAGACAGAAAGAGGCACTGGGCACTGTTCTTTTTTCAGCCATGTGATATATATGGAAAAGTTCTCTGTATTTACCTACAGTTGACAGCAAAATTATTAATAATTTAGCAAATTTTCCAAGTGATGTTTAACAGAGCAAGGACATTTTCACAATATTTCATGTATTTTCCTTCCTTATTATTTTAGTTTGGCTTCGGGCTGGGTGAAATGGCAAAAATTATCTCAATAATTATTTTCCATATTAAACGATGACGATATATATTTCGATATAAGTTGTTGTTTCCAGATTTAAAAGAGTACCAAACAATGACTGAAGCCACAAAAATTAGAGGGCCCATTAAATGGCATAACATGATTTCAGCCGATACATTTTCGATGGGCAAAAATTTGGTACGTCTCTAATATCAACACACTTTTAGATTCTCATTGTTGCACATTTCTGATGTGTGATTGGCTCTTAGATCAGTATAGAGCAAAAAGTCCAGAGCTTATCGTTAGCCGTTTTTAGTTTTAAAAACATTTTAAGGTCAATATTAATAAATTTTTTAAATATATATATATTCTTTTGATTGTCTACAGATCCACTGTTGTGAAATGACTTGCTTAATTGACCTAACTTGCCTAAAATTAATCTAAAATCCTGTTTTATCTTGTAATTTTGATTAAAATGCATGCGTTGTCGTGAATATTGTAATCTTTGTTTAGATTACAGGACATAGAGCAAGTGAAAATGTTAACAAAAGCGCTGTTGATACAGACCGTCCACAAGCTTTATCGCACTCTGGTTCTGAAAGCTTCTCACATCTTAAAGGAAATACAGGTAAACATTTTCTATAAGCATGTAAATGATTTTCATTTTTAACTGGAAATGTAAATTAATGTCTTTGTACTTGTTATTTTAACTTATTTATTTAATTAATATTAACTTCATATAATCAAATAATTAATTTGTTGACCTATTTTTATTTTAATCAGTGTATCATTGATTTGATGAGCAGAACAATGCACACAAATTATGCTGAATATATAGAAATAATTTGGTTGTACATTATTATTATTATTTTCTTCAATAGCTTTCCCAACAGAAAAAAAGTGCCCTTCTTTGAGTGACTTCTGTTTTTTCCTGTACTGGAATTTAACCTTGTAACCCCTGATTTCTTTTTGCATGTTTCATTTTAAGGCAGTGTTTGCAGAAGAGGTGAGAGTTTTGATGGAGAGGAAGAGCACTCTGAACAGGTTGGAAGGCTGTCAAGACTACATTGCAGATTTTATTGACAAGATCCAAAGCACACAGGACCACCGCCTTCTGGTTTACAAAAAGAGAGTAAGCTGATTTGTTTTTGCTTATTCCTTGCACATTTAAAAAGTATTTTAGATAAACATGAATTGTGTTTAAAGGGCAACGGAACCCCCTTTGTCTCAGCAGGGTGTTTTCACACTTCTAGTTTAAAAAAAGACAGGAAAGTGAGTCCGGCTTTGTTTGGGTGGGAGTGTCGAGTGGTGAAAGAGGGAAGGGTTGAAAAGGGAAGTTTCATTACGTGCTCAACTGCTGATTTTCACACCGGCAACACAAACACAGGTGCAGGGAAGATGCACAGTGATTCGAGGAGCAGCATTTACAGCGTTCTGAGAGTTGTGTGGAAGTCGAGGATTTTCAGTCCGTAATGTTGTAGTGATATTACTGTAAACTTAGTACCTAAATCATTTTGACCGAGGTATGTCTTCAAAAACTGAAAGAGTTCTGCTGACTATACTAACTAACTTTGCCAACTGAATAAACATAAACAAAGAACATTGATCACACACTTACCAAATCCATAGAGACAGGAAAATCAACACCAACTGGAACCGCGTCTTTTTTTTAAAAGACCAGTGGAAAGACGAATGGATTTCACAATTTCCAGATTTGAAAAGCTCTCTGGGAAAAAACGTTCCGCACAAACATATTTTTGTCGGGTGTTGGCAGACCACTGTAATCCAACTGCTTGGATCCACACACGAGCTGTGCTCTCATCATACAGAAATTTAAAAACGGAACACCGATGACCCATGTCTCTGAATAATTCTTCTACTACTTGTTTAAATTACGGTTAGCAACACAACGTGGCATCTCTCTAAACACTTTTAACAGGTAAAAGGAGTCTTCAAAGCTCTAGCATGTATATGAATGTAGTTGCATGTCGTTCACAATAGAGCGCGCTGATTAGTTTGAACAAAGTCTTTCGCATGTAATAACAGATGTGCTGAAAACTCAATGGCGTCACGTTGTACCGGCAGGGACAGACAGCCAATCTCCACGCTTGACTATATGTGATATATACTGTCGACATCTCAAAAAATGTGTTTTGAGGTTTTGTGGCCCATTAAGGTCTGCCCCACAAAATTAACGATATTCTTGAAGATTATAATATCAGCTCTGTATGTTTTGAGATGAAGTACATATATTTGCATACTGAGCTGACTGTGAAGCCATTGTACAATTGTGTCATTTTTGTGATTGTAACTAGGTGTCATTTAAAGCTGGAATATTTGCTTTTTCCTTCTCTAACTCAGATTGAGACCCAAGTGAAGATGCTTCTGTCCCAGGAAACATGCACCCCTGAGACCATGATTAAACTTCACATTGAGTTTCAGAAAGATCTCTGTCAGCACATCCTGAATTTTGGTATATAAAATATTATGTTTTTGTGCTTTTTGTTGTTAAAAAAAATGAATTTGACATGTCTTTCTTTCCTTCTACCCAGGATTTGTA
Organism: Danio albolineatus; assembly: GCA_903798035.1. Taxonomy (NCBI): domain Eukaryota; kingdom Metazoa; phylum Chordata; class Actinopteri; order Cypriniformes; family Danionidae; genus Danio; species Danio albolineatus. Next base: position 763,627 of record CAIGQQ010032119.1, read on the forward strand.
AGAATTACAAAGAGTTTTGTTCCGTTTACCTCAGAGAGGACTGAATCCATTCAGACGAAGCCAGTGTCTGGGGAAAGCTTAAATCCAAATTCTGCGGAAACTGCCACTAATGTTGATCATGCTTTGGCCTCATCAAATGTTAATGAACAGGTTCCAGGCAATCCTGTTATGCATCCCTTTGCCTTTTCTCAAACTGCACCAAATCACCAGATTCTTCAAAGTAAACATCAGCTATCTCAGTCTAACCAGGCCACAACCCAACCACAACCTAACCACGGTACCTTGTTCCAACCCGACCTATCTAAAAAACGCTTTTCAGACCTTCAGAGTTCATGTTCTTCCTCAACACCATCTTTCCAAGCCCAGTCCCATGAAGTCATGTCTGGGCAATCCAAGCATGCTTCCAGTCCTTTATCAAGCCATGCCCCTCTCTCATCTGTTCACTCTCAGCACCATCTCCCATCGAGTCACCAGAATAATATAAAATACAACTCCAAGACACCCAAGCGTAGGAATACTTGGACTTTACACTATTACTCTGATATGCCAAATCAAACAATACCAAGAATCATCCATACACCTGCACTAACACATTCACTACCAGCTAGCAAGAAAACAGCAGTGGGAACTCATCCAAATCCAACCAACAACCAAATATCTACACCAGTTCATCCAAAACCAGCCCACAACCAAACAACTATCCCAGTTCATCCAATACAAGCCAATAACCAAATACCTCTTACAAGCAACAACCAAATACCTACACCAACTCATCCAATACCAGCCAGCAATCAAACTTTATTACTGCAGCAAATACCAGCCAACACCCAAACAACCCTATTGACTCATGCAGTTCTTGTCAATGACCAAACACCCATAGTACCCCATGAATTAACAGCCAATGACCAAACACCGGTACAAACCCAACCAATACTAGCCAACAACCAAACATCTGTACCAACCCATGCAATTCCATTTAGTAACCAAAGAACGCTGCTACCCCAGTCAATACCCAACAACAACAAATCACCAGTATTAACCCACCCAATACCAAACAACAATCAAATGCCAGTTTTAATGCCACCAGTACAAGCCAACAACCAAGCAGCTACACGAACCCATTCTGTACAATTCATCAACCAAACCCACCCAGTTTCAAACATACAGACTGACGCTCAAACACTGATAGTGGCCCATCCAATTCAAGTTGGTTTATTGGGGGCAGTACATAGTTTTGCTGCACAACCCAATGCTCCTTTAACTATTCTTTCAACTGTGAACGCACTTCCTTTGAATGACGTTAATGCAGTATCTAATGTCCACTCTACTGGAACATCCAATGATGGGATGAATCATTGTCCCACCAATTCAGCCTTTAATGTCGCCCCAAGTGGTTCTTCACTCCATGCAAAACCAGTGTGTTCTTATCCCATTAGCGGAAGCAATAGGACTAACATCCCAGTTAAGGCCTTGGCTGACTCTGCCTGTGATCAAGAAGCAGGAGTGAGCAGCACAAGTTTTACTTGTACAGACTACTTAGAGAGCAACTTGCCCACTTCTACCGTGTCAGAGACTGATCCCAGAGAATCTTCGCCACTTTCTCCAGACCTATGCTTCGCTGTCTTGGACTCTCTTTCTACCACCACAAAGAAATGTTTAAGACAAGATAAAGCTGGCCAGTCAACCTCAGAGTGTGACTCTGGATCAAAACACTGGAGCGCTGACATGCCAACAAGTTTTCGTCAGCTTGTAGAAAAAATATGCACCCCTGTCAGCTCAATAGACAGTCGGAATGCCACATCTCCAGCGGGTTCGACTCCTTGTAGGACTTCAGAGGACATTAAGGGGGAGGTTGGTGAATTTTTTTTTGTTTTTTTTTTAAGCCTGGGACACACCAAACCAATGCCAAAAATACTAGCTTTGACAAAAACTGTGTCACTTTGCATTGGCCTCATCTGGTCCCATCTGGACCAAAAAGCTGCCTGTGAAAATGTCAAATGGTCGACAGCCAACAGAAATGAAAGGAAGTGGAAGGACATGTGGAAGTACCAGCTTTTTTCTACGCTCACACTGAAGGGACTGGAAACCATTTTAAAAATAGAAACGCTATTTCGGGGGAAACTAAATTAGCTCCTAATTCAGAGCAGGGTCTAACCCAGCACAATAGGAACTATTGTGATATAATAGTATGCCGATTGGGGGAATGCAGAATGTGCTGATTTGGGTGATTAATGATATGTAGCACCACAAGTTGTCATGGGTAATTTTGTCCTCTTTATTTTTTAGTCATCTCCATGTTTGCAAAATACAGAAAGTGTAATGAAATCTCAGCTTTATTAGAATCTAGAATCAGTGGCACAGCTCACTGACAATGAAGAGAGCTCAAGAGTTGGAGCCTTTGTTTGACCTGATGCAAGCAATGTGAGGCGACGCAATTGTCTGCTTTCCTCAGTGTTAGTATTTTGGTGTTGGTTTGGTGTGTCTCTACCCTTACAGAAAGAAGTATTGAGAGTTGTTAGAGATTTTGCATCATTGACAAGTTTTCTTTTGCTAGCAGAGGGCGTCACATGACAAGACAATTCAAAGTTGTTTTGATCACAGAGAGGCAGAAGAGAACGAAAAACAATCTGCAGGTGATCATTTGTTTTCAAAAGTATACTTTTTTAACGGACTGGGCAATTCTGATTCCTGAGGTCGAATTTCCTGTTGAGCTTAGTATTAATATGAAGTTACGGATTGATGAGGGTCAGAGTTGCCCTCCCTGGTGTATACTAACTATGGTGTTTTAACTCCAGTTGCCTTTTTTCTGATTTTAGCATCGCTGAAACACTTCAAATCTCAATTGAAGGAATTCAGGTGAATTTGAGATCTGTTCTTATACTGTTGATTGAAGAAGTGGTTCATGTAGGATCTATAGGTTTTTCCTCTCTGCTTTCTTTCTTCATCACAGACATTATTACACTTATTACAGTACTGTGCGAAAGTCTTCAATATATCATATCTGTCATTATATCATTGCTAAAACTACAATTCTAATAATAACCAAAGGTTAATTTGTCAATTTTTAAAATATAAATTAGCACTATTAGCAAATTAGTATTTACATTTTATAGATTTGTTTTTATTTTATTTTGTCAAAATGTTATGTGTATAATAATAATGCAAATTGTTACTACATTTTATAATTTATATGACCACACTTCTGTCCATAACAGGTCTCTGTGTGTTTCTCTGGTGCGTCTGCCTGTCTCTCTGCCTCCACATGGGCATCCACTCCCAGAGTTTCACCTTACTACAGATTCTTCCACAGACCACATCTTAGTGCAGGAGTCTCAGGGAGGGGAGGTAAGCACGCTGTAAACTATGTTACTCGGAAATAGATAAAGAGTTTGGAACAAGAGTTACTGAAGGGGAGTGACAAATGTTTTGAAAACAGGGAGTTGAAGTGCTGTTAAAGACTGGAATGTACTCCTGTCATTTCAAAACAATAAAGAATGAGTTGAGGGTCTTGTTTGCCAGTAGAGAAAATACATTATTTGGCCTTTCAGCACAAAACAAATATTTCTGTCATCTGTTCTTATCTACAAGTGTAAGAAAATCACAAGAATATACCCATTTTACAGACTAGCCTGATCAACTTCACACAATGAGCATCAAATAGACAGAATTCGATTGAAAAGTAATTTGGACTGATTGCATTTAGCAAAAACATTTTTGTTTTAGATGTAATATAAAAATATTTGAACCTGCAGCCAGTTATTTCTCATTCCTTAGGGCAGAGGTGCCCAAACTCAGTCTTGGAGGATGTCCTCCAGATTTTAGCTCAAAAGCCTTGGTCACACTGCACTTTTCGCCCCATAGATTTGTATATATACGCATGCGAATGCAGCAGACTGCAAACGCAAACTCCTGTGACAAGTTTCACAGTTTGCTGCATTGCAAAGTTCAAGCTTGGTGAACTCTGACCCGCGAAATCGCATCACGTGATTGCATGAGACCAAACATGACCTCTCTGGACAGAAATTTAAACCATGAAGCAATCGCTGGCTTTTTTAAGTTTCTAATAATTGTTTAATTCCTCCCCTTTTCACTGCACCATTGCACAGATTTTCGCATGCTCAAACTCTACTATGACCGCAGCATAATTTGCCTCAACACACCTGCATAGATGTTTCCAGAAAGCCTAGTTGGAGATTGATTAGCTAGCCCAGGTGTGTCTGATTGGAGTTGGAACTAAACTTTGCAGGACACCGGCTGCAGCTCTGCATAGTTTAGTTCCAACCCTGATTAAACACACCTGATTAAACTAATGGAGTCCTTTAGGCTTGTTGAAACCTACAGGTAAAGCTGCGGTCACACTGGACTTTTGTCCCCATAGACTTCCATTCATACGCACGTCAATGTGTCAGACCGGAAACACAAGCTCGTGCGTCACGTTTCACAGTTCACTGCGATGCAAAGTTCAAGCTTGGTGAACTCTGACCTGCGAAATCGCAACACGTGAATGCGTAAGACCAATTGAAGATCAAAACATGACCTCTTTGGGCAGAAATTTATTATGTGGACCAAATCGCTTGCTTTTTAAATGTTTAATCCTACCCCTGTTTGCAGCGCCAAGAATTCTGTACGACAGAATTTTGCGTACTCTAACTCTAGTGTGACCATAGCATCAGTGTGTAGAAGCAAAGTTGAAACTAAACTTTGCGGGAACTGTTCAGCAACTAAGTTTCACACCCCTGCCTTCAGGTATACATATGGAAACTATATAAAAGAATGCGCAAGAACAGATTATAAATTAATTATTTGACATATTATTTTGTTTAAAAGTAAAACAACCTTCGCAATCTGTCTAAATAAGCTCCCCTTGGTCCATTTATGTACACTTTAAAATACAAATTAGGATTGTCTGAGCTGATAAGGTTTATTTAGTTTATCCTTCATTACCCATTAAAGGAAGGGGTGTGTCTCAATCAGCTCTCTTTGTTCACTAGTCAGGGCACTAGACATTTTAGGGGCTATCTCAATCGCAAAAATTTTCTAGTGCACTGAAACATTTGCTTGGTGAATAGTCCCACAATGCAGCGTCTTTACTGTCTATAACAGGGCCTGAATTAGTGTACAAGACCTTTTTTTAGCCAAGGAGCTGATTGAGACGCACTCAAGGACTCCCTTGGAGGCAGAAGAAGCCACAACAATGTCTTATTTGCTTTGGTTGTTCCTGGTTTCATCCTGTTCTTCTCCAGATTAAGCAGGTGTGGCGATGGCATGAAGGCCCACTAGCATCCAGAGCCTCATCCTGCAGTACATCACAGATCAGTGGCATCGACAGCTCTCCGGCGTTTGATGTACAGTTCTGTGTCGTGTGCCGGTCTGCAGGAGCTGCGCTTCTCTGTGCAAAATGTGGATGCGCTTTTCACTCTGACTGTCACATCCCACCAATCTTCACTAAACCTTGGTGAGACCATTAGGAACTTAAATGAATTTTCCTCAAACTGACTTTATTAGACAACAGAAAAACACTTATGAATTGAGAAAACAGCATCAACTTGACAACACAAAATCTCATAACACATGAAAATATAGAAACAAACTACAACCAAATGTGTCACGGGACCACAAAAATTGATGAACATAGCTGCTTTCCATTTAGTGCAAAGGGTGTTATTTTGCTTATTTCAACATCCCTGTCATACATTTCCTTGTTGTTTGTACTGTATAGTAATAGACCTAATGCTAAAGGAACACTCCACTTTTTTCATTGTAAAACTTTACTCATTGTACCCCTAAACAGCTGAGCTTCACCATTGAGTTTGCATGGTTCGGGACTTGTAGGGCTGCGCATCGATGAATTTGCTCTTCAGTGTTTGAACTCTCAACAGTGAATATTAAACCACACTGAACTAAACTGAACTTCAACACTTAAAAACTAGACTGACACTGTTTCAATTTACTATAATCCATGTGAAGCTGTTTTCACACAATCTACATTGTAAAAGCGCTATACAAATAAAGATGAATTGAATTGAATTGAGTTTAATCCATTAAGCTGATCACTGGGTTTGGCAGATGCACTTTTAGCTTAGCTTAGCATAAATCATTGAATCGGATTAGACCATTAGCATCTTACACAAAAAATATCAAAAAGGAGTTTTTGATAATTTTCTTCTTTAAAGATTGACTCCTCTGTAGTCACGTTATAAACTAAGACCAACAGAAAGTGTAAAGTTGCTATTTTCTCAGTCGATAAGGCTAGGAATTATATAATCTTATTCCGGTGTAATAATCAAGGAACTTTGCTGCCATACTATGGCTGTACCAGGCATCAATGTTACCTAGTTGGGGACTATTTTTAAGTGCTGCATAATATCATTGTGCCTGCTGCAGCCATGGTATTTTTCCGTTTAACTCTAGCTGATTTCAAAAAAGTGGATTGTTCCTTTGAGTCAAATGTTGTTTTAATGCTACGCTATACCAAAATGATTTAATCAGAGTCTTCTGGAGGTTTATATGTGAATAAAAGCCTAACTAATATCTGTTCATCATATAGAGTAAGTGGTGGCACGGTGGCTCAGTGGTTAGCACTGAAGAAGGTTGCTGTGAGGCGACACTCCTGGTTCGAGTCTCTGCTGGGTCAGTTGGTATTTCTGTGTGGAGTTTGCATGTTCTCCCCGTGTTTGCGTGGGTTTCCTCCGGGTGCTCTGGTTTCCCCCACAGTCCGAAGACATGCAGTATAGGTGAATTGGATGAACAAAATTGGCTGTAGTGTATGAGTGTGTGTTAACGAGTGAGTGTATAGGTGTTTTCCAGTACTGGGTTGCGGCTGGAAGGGCATACACTGCGTAAATCATATGCTAGAATAGTTGGCGGTTCATTCTGCAGTTTCGACCTCTGATAAATCAGAGACTAGCCAAAGGAAAATTGAATATAAAGCAAGTGTATCTCTACAGAAGACTTGGAATAAACCCTTAATTCTTAAGTTTGGGTGAACAGACTCAGTGGAGAGAGACTGAGAGAGAATAATATATCTTTATCTTTATCATTATCATGTGAATTTGAAATGACACAAGGGTAAATAAAGGATTTTTGTTCATGGGAGATGTAACTGGTAGTACAATAACAGTATTTGTTTGTTTGCCTCCTGCAGTGAGGATTGGGTGTGTTTGCTGTGTCAGGATATCAACGAGACTGTCATGTTTGACTCTGGTGAGGAGATGAAGACGACCGGTCTGAGTCTGCAAGACCAAAGAGTGAGACACCAGCAGCCTGAATGGATCCACACTCATAGTTATACACACAACACCTTTAATGGATGTTTAGGAGAGGACTGATATTGTGTAATGTAAAGTCACATGGATCCATGTCATCTGTTCTGTTCAGAGGTGCGAGAAGCTTCTCCTTGGCCTCCAGTGTGATGAGAACATGGGCCTGCTCTACAGCGTCACCAAAGTAACTGCATGCTGTATATAATATTGCTATGAAAATACATTAGGAATCTAAACATTGTTACAAATATTGGTGTTGTTAATGATATTATGATATTCAAGACAGATTATTGAATGGTCAATGATTAATAAGAATTCTATTTTATTATTCATGTTCTTAAGAGTTTTATTAAATTTGTAATTTTTATTTACTTAATTATTCGAAATGTGCACTTTGTGTTTGTAGTGGTTTTTGAATAGATTTAACTTTATTGGAATATATAATGTCTTATTTGAGCTTGTGTTTTTTTTGTCTGTTTTTTATAAATATATTGTATAATGTATATTTTTTTGATAATATATGGGTATAAAAATGTATATTGATATATAATAATAATAATAATTGTGTTAATAATTTACAATATTATTATAATACTGAAACACACAACATGACCTGTACTAAACTAAAGTTGAATGATTGGATGTATTAATAGGCCAAATTTGCATGAAAGACTTTATAACAAAATAAATATTAATTTATAGACACAATGCTAATGCTTTAATTTTAGAATACTAAAATATATGGAATAATCCTGATTTTCAGTAACAAGAAATATAAACTTTGTTATTTTTATCTTTTTGTCAAAAGATAATCAGTAAAATATTTGTGGTTTGTAAGAATTGTTGTCAGACCTTTATATAATAATAAAAAAAAACATCAACATTTTACTCAAACCCATCAAGACAGTTGTATAAAAATGGCATTTGAGTATAACTTTGATTAAATGAACAGTTTATGATGAAAACTGCTCTTTTGAACTTTTCTCTTTTTCTGAAGAATCACTCAGAAACAGCTGAGTTTGATATAATACTCGGCCGACTGCAGGGGAACCGGAAACCGCCTTACCGGACGGCTGCTGAACTGGTGTCAGATGTTTGGACTATTTTTGACATCTTATTTATGCATTCTGAGGTAAATAGCTGCTGTTCATCTAACCACTTTCATGTTTGATTTAACTGTCAAGTTGCTTATATGTTAGGGATGTAATGTACATCCAGCCAGTTGTTGTCGCAGAATAAAACCCTTCAGTTTTGTACAACAGCATCTGCTGGAGCAACCGGCTGGATATACATTATCCAGGGTTTCCATGGGTTGTGAAATTAGAATATCATAGAATTTTAAGTCTTTTTCTGGACAGTGAAAGTCAGAGAATAGAAGATCAAGTCAGGGAATAGAAGATCAAGTATTTTTGTTTGTCATTTGTCAATTTTACTTCACATTTATCAACATGTACATTCACGTTTATCAGTTTTAATGGTTCGGAAATGTTTCTCTTCCATTTTGTTCCTTTCTCACTTGTAAATCAGCAATCAAATGAATTCACCAGACTGTACCTGTTACGATACTATATGTTTTTGTCCACTGTATGTGGTTGGAAACGTTTGATTATTGTGGCCTTAAATGACTGGTTTTGAGGCAAGTTTTCTCAAAATGTGGGACAATATTTGCAACATTTGTTATATTGATTTGTTGTGAAAATATACACAAATGCACTCATCTAAGTTCTTACTTTTTATCATTATTTTTGACATCAAGATCTTTTGGTTTAAATCATTTCTATAAATGGAACACTGATAGAAACAAAGCAAGAGAGAGTTTTTACCTATTATCTATATAAAGCTCCTACATTATATTTGAGGATGACTTAATCTCTCTAATTGATCAAAAGAAATTAAACTTTTAAAATTTCTTCATCAAAAGCATTAAAAAAATAATTTAGCGATAAATACAACAAGCTGAGTGTTTAAATAGGCTTTTTCTGAATGTGCACTGTGTAGCCTGATTTCACAAGGAAACTTAACTATTTGACATTGTCACAAGTGTCTAATTTGTTCAAATTCATACGATTGCATTCATAAGAAAACACACAATATTTAAGGGTTGGCGTGCCCCAAAACCCCTCCCCTAACTCTACCCTTCATTTGCGGGAGGAGACATTCGTACTAAAATGTCCAGTATTAATAATATTATTTGATGGAAAACACTGTAGATGGTCTGGAAGGAATGTGAAAACATTTGACCGTAACTTAACAATTTGTCCTGGCTTGCCAAAATTTGCAGGACATCTGTGGCAGTTAAAAATGTGTATATATAAATTCAGCAATCCCAGAATCACAAAATTCAGGAGGATCTGCAACACAATAGCTGTCTGTTTTTCTATGCTTTATAGCAGTGATGCCCAAAGTAGGGGCCACGGTCCAAAGTTGGCCCATTGTAACCTTTGAATAGGCCCACGATCCCACCTGAGAATGATGAAGAGGGTTGGGGCGAATGCCTTTTAACAGAGATTGTCATTTCTAATTCGAAGTAACCTTTTTGTTTGTTTGGTTGTTTGTTTGTTTAATTGCTGAGCTACAAAGAGGCAAACTGAAATGAAATGTTTTAATTAAATGTAAATGAGTTTGGTAAATGTAAATACTGTCACTCGACAAATAGAGGGCTATGCAGAAGACATCGGTGAGCAAATCAGGGCAAAAACTAATGTAACTCTATAATGTTAAAAATGAGATTGACTGTAATAACTTCATTATAAAATGTTAAAAATACTATACACATTCATTCATTTTCTTTTCGGCTTAGTCCCTTTATCAATCTGGTGTCGCCACAGCAGAAGGAACCAGCGATCTTCTTGCCTTGAGGCGGTCCTGCGACTCACTGCGCCATCGCAGAAAAAAAATATCATAGTGTATTAGTTAATGTAAAGCTGTGTTTTCTAGTTGTTTTTAAACATTATTAAATAAACTAGGAAATGACCCATGGCAACTATTTTTACCTTTAGCCCACTAGCCTCAATAAAGTTTGGTTTTTGGCCCTTCATTAGAAAAAGTGTGGGCACCCCTGCTTTATAGGTTATGAAAATTCAGGTTTTAAGTCAGTGAAAGGCAGAGAATTTGACATTTGGCTTTGAGGGGGAACCCTGATTACCCCTTTTTTTACTTGTCTGCATTAAAAACTTTAGCCTAAAGAGTATAGATACACACTTGTTATCACTGAATTTAGTATTATATGAAGCAGTGTGCTTTTTTTCATATCTCTACAGAATAAAAACCTGCTTGTCAGACTTCAACAATCTTTTCAGCAACGGCTGAATGAATCTTTTGGGACGAGTCTTCACGCTTCTCTCCTGCAGTACTCCAGCAGCACAGAAGCAGGAGAAACATCACAAACAGACCCTCTGAAACAGAAGCACAGAAACACTTTGAAACGCATGAGAGAGTTTTTCACTACAAAATGTGGTACAGCTGTAAAGAAGTCCTGTAATGACCAAGGGAAGGACACCACAGCTGCTGAACACTGAAGGACATTTTGAAAACTGACAGAAATACTGTTTTGAAAGAAATGACCGTTTTGTATTTATTGGTGTTGTTTATTTAGCTTCGCCTTTACTTAAATGTGAATTAAACAGACGTTTTATTTCATTTTAGGTTTTCAGTGCTCACTTTTTGTCTTTTTTTCTGCTGTGGTTTGGTTATAAAGTGCATTGTTTGTTGGTCCATGTTGTTATTCAGCTGACTGCCAGCAGAGGGCGCAATGATCTTTTGGTTATATTTCAGCCTCTCACCAGGGTTTGAAGCAAGCATAGTGTTACATTTTTATTTTTCAAAACAAATTCCATAGATAGATAGATAGATAGATAGATAGTCAAAGCATTTTTGTTGATTTTAAGATATAAATATTAACATGAAAATATGGTTTATTGCAGACTGTTGGTTAAAATTTCATTTTGAGCCTTTTTGAGTGGAATCTGATCATATTTGGCAACAATGCCTCAAAAACTATATTAAATTAATAATGTTTTAAGCTATTTTTAATCTGGACTCTCACATATTTACCTCAGATTGCAAAAAAAGTTACATAAATAATAAAAATAAAGTGTACACTGCAAAAAAATGATCAATAAATCCTTATATAGGATATAAGTTTTCTTGTTTCCTCCCATTTTTTTAATTTTACAAGTGAATATAATGGGTAATTGTTTGGTCTTGTGATAAACTGTTTAAAACATCTTGTGTTTTGCATCGTATGAATATGAACAAAACAAGCAGAATTAATGGGCTCTCGTGTGAACCAATTTTCGAGGGCAGCTTTTGAGTTTATTCTAGGCGACAGAGAACAACATTTGCCGTTAATGAACATATTTTCATTTTGATACAACCCACAATTATTGTTGACGATTTGCCAATGCACACTGAGAGCGCACCGTTCTGATTGGGGGAGAAACAGCACAAGCCCCACCCACTGTTTAAATATATAAATAGTTGAAGTAGCCCAAGCGAAGCTAACGCTCAACATTTGAGACCTTCAGACTTGTTCATTTGGTGAAATGGTTGTTCTGGTCAAACCGAGTCCTCAGGTGGGCAGCAAAGCGATGGATGGAAATCAGCACAAAGTGGAGGCGAATATTCTGCTACTTGGAGCAGAAAATGTCGGGAAGTCAGGTATGGAGAAAAAAAATACTTTGAAGATCTCCATTAAGCGTGTATGAGGTATTTTCAAGCATCTAAATAATATTTTATGTCTGCTTGTTTGCAGCCCTTACCGTGCGTTTTCTCACCAGACGATTCATTGGAGAATATGGGGATATTGGTGCGTATTTTCTATTAAAAAAAACATTCATATAACACTTTTTGTTAATGAACGAGCTGTTTTTAATTGTTCTGTGCTCTCTTTCAGAATCAATATACAGTCATATCGACAAAACTGATGGACGTGAGATATCCTTAAATATTTGGGACTCGCTGTATCCACAGGTATGTTGTCGTGTCTGGCTTCAGAAGTTTGAGTGTCTGGGTTCATTGTTGTGAATGTATTTAAATATTTCTGTCATAAGTTTTGTTAATAATAATTCGTTTCTTGACTCACCCTGGGATAGGAAAAGTCAAATAGTATCATTCTTTGACAAAACTGAAAATATTTAATCTAATTCAAAGAATAAACCAAGTCTTTATATAGTTTTGAGTACGTTTTTTATCCCCAGAAAATTGGAAATGAAAAGCAAGTTACATTTTATCTTATTTTTTGTGACGTCAGTATCAAATAATTGTATGTGTTTTGTATAATTCTTGCTACGTATTTTGACAATCTGAATTCTCTCTCTTTCAGAGCTGTGAAACGACCGAATCCATCAGCGACAAGCAGCTCCAGTGGGCCGACGGTGTGATCCTGGTCTACAGCATCTGCGACCACTCCAGCTTTGAGGTGGTCCGACAACAGGTGCAGCTCATCCGCCAAACCAGAAAGCTCTCCGCATCTGTACCCATCATCATCGTAGGAAACAAGCGAGATCTACTCCATCAGAGAGCCGTCCCAAGCGAGGAGGGCCGTCTGTTCGCCCTGTCTGCAGACTGCGGCTTCTTTGAGATCTCAGCCGCTGAAACCTACCACGGGGTCCTTCTGGTCTTTCACGAAATCCTGGACCTCATCAAGGAGTCCAGAGCAATAAAAAAGGGCATGGCGGGAATCAAGGGCATCGTCAGAAGTGTGTCTGCCGTGTTTGGAAAGAAGCGCGAGTAGAAAACTGAGGGGAAATCGGTGATTATGACCATATGAGGCCCCTGGCAGCCTAGCATCTAAATAGCTGAGAAGAGGCCCCCAGCTGAAGGGTTTTTTAGGCTTGAAGGGGGTCATTTCAACCTAAGTAGCCTACGTGGATGATGGAGAGAAGAAAAATAAGATGATAGCATGTTAAAAGTTCAAAGCTCAGCTTAAAGTTGAAGGAAAGTAGATTGAGTTTGTTTGAGGAAGGTGATAAAGGAAGTCCTTATAAGTGATCCTGGGCTTTGATTTAAGTTGGTCACAGGGTATGTATATTCAATTGAAATGAACACTGTGTTTACACTAGTAGGTTTTTGTTTTAAAATGGCATTTTAGAATGAAAAGCTCCTCTTGCCATATTGGCATTTTTACTGCGTTTTACTGCACTGTAATAATGTTGGGTCCCACACAATTGATTTGTGTTGGGACAACATGAAGGAATTAAGTTAGCTAATTAGTTTTTACAAACTTGAGTGGATTAAACATGAAACAATTAAGTTGTCCCCAAAAAACTGAAGAATTGTGTTGTTTCAGCTAATTTTAAATACGTTGTTTTAACAAACAGTGAAATGGAATATTTGGAGTGTAGACAGTGGTTCTCCATCCACACGATGCAGCTCAAAGTGCATCATACGTGATCATTCATGCTAACTGGCCATGCTCATATTTTGTCAGCGTTTATATTTGCATCTACCATTGCTTGATGGTCATATCAGACCAATATACAATAGCAATCGCGGATAGCTTTGTCTTCATTTTAGTTCATCTACTGAAACGGAACACCAGCTTTTCCAGACTGAAGTGGAGTCTTCGGCGTTTTCAAAATGCTCAGTTTTTGTGAGTCAAAGATTAGGAGTAGTGTGGACGCCAGATGTAACAAGATATAACTAAACTTATATGTTTTAAAATGAAAAAACACTAGTGTAAACAGCACAGTGTGGCATTGCATTAGTGCATGTCCACTTTTTCAGCAGAGGTGGTTCTGGGAGTATGTTCCTAAAGCATTTTAGTCATAAACTAAAATATCCAGCTACGAGGTGAATCAGTTTGATTTGAAGCAAATACATTAGATGAAAATGACAAGGGACTGTATCTATGTAAGAACTACAATCCCACGATGCATTGCAAATCAAACAAATGATTTAATTAAGCTGTTGGTTGTAACGACAGAGTAAGAGCAATCAAATTCAATGCTATACACAAATATTCAAGTGTTTTTAGAGAGTAGATGCTTGGACAATTTCACATTTATGGTGTTTCATGGCAGTGGCTCTGACTAAAGATCTCTTTTTGTGAGTTTTACTTGCAGCCACTTGCTGATTGGTGTAACGTTCTATACAGCATTATGGGTAATGTAGTATTTTTGTTTGTTGGTTTTTTTGTATGAATTCTGTAATTTAGCTTGGTGGTTTTAATTCAAGCAGACATGTCCAACAACATTTTCAACTGATTAACAGTCCTACTATAGCTCCATGTTCAAAGTTGATCAGCACGGTTGAAAAAAATGAATTGTAGTCCTCGTCAAGTATAGACATTTTTATTTTTCAAAATATGTTCAAGGGTTTTAATGAGCTGGATCTCAATTTCCTAAAATACACAGATGGACTTTATTTTTATGAGTCTCTGCTGACATTTTAGTTTTGAGTGATTAAATGTAGTAACTGTGTAGTAAACTGTATATTTTATGTACATATTGTAATTTACAAAAGGTTTCTTAGAGGTTGTGCTAGTATCAATGTTACTTAAATGGGCATATTCATACCAAGGAGCATCAATGTAACTGCAATAATTCTATGGGGAGACCAACATCCAGAACACAATCATAACACCAATGCAGACATTCAGACTTTAAAGGGCTTGAGCATTCAAAGTGGCAGGATGCTGTTGACTCTTGTTATATCAACATAGTTAATTTTACAGTCATCTTCATAATAATCCTCTTTCATGGTGTGAACAAGCCTGCAGTACTAAAGAGTGGGATATTAATAGTGTCTGTACATGTTATCGGCTTGTATATACTTTACCCTGTATTATACACTTTTCAGGTGTGTTGATATTGAATGTACTTCAATTATCCATTTCAATAAAGAAAAAGAAAACATATTTACCTTTTGTTGTGCAGTCATTCATCAATGATTCATTCTCTGCCCAAATAGCACTCAAAACAACAATTGCATTTAATAAAATGTTTAATTACATTTAAAGACAATATTACATTTGTTACCGGAAAAAGCACAATAGGCTGTTAGGATTTTAGCTAGAAGCTTGTAACATGTAACATACTTTTTTAACATCACATTTGTAACATGATTTAACCTTCTTTGGTGACCGTTCATACATGTTTATGCATAACACAATTTTTTCTCACTATCAGTACTTGCTTAACAAAGCCTAAATAAGCCCATGAGTAGGCCAACACGGAATCTACGTGTGCGGAAAACTGCAGATTTTTAGCCCATCATTGAGTCTATGTATCTACTTGTGTAAATTTATATTTATTCAGTTTTTAAATTAATTTCACTAATGTTATTGTGATATAATAATAGTAATATTAAAATGTTCATATGATTTATTTACAATACCGTTTGTAAAGTAATATTTTCTGTCTTTTAGTATTTTATTATTTTATGAGAGACTTGCTTTGTTTACCAAATAAGTGGAGCTATTTGGCTTTGCATTGTAAACATTTAATAAAAGTTAAAAATGTGTAATTTTTATTTCATATATAAAGTTTTTAGTTAAGATACTATATTCTGCAGATATTAGATTTTATAAAAAATTCTTAGCAGAAATAGCAAAAAATGTTGGCAGATTCTGTCTGGCCCTACCCATGAGGAATAAAAGTAACATTAATCATAAGCCTTTATCCTCTTCTTTTGATGAAACACGTTAGGCAGTTTTCAACAAAAAATTTCCAGCTAATCATCAACAATCATGGATCCAACTCTCTGTCTACAGAATGTAAGAAAGCTAAGGAATAGAAATACATTTGTTTGCTCTACACAGTGTTCTGTTACATCATACGTTTATTTGCACTAACTACTACAATCAGACAATGAAAGCAATAAAATTTAACATACACAAATGGCACTGCGGAAGCAAATCCATACTGTTTTCATTACATTCGAACCCTCATGAAAAATACTATAGTACTTTAAAAGTTCACACTTAGCTGATGATTGATAATCAAGCGTATTTGGCATGCTGTCCCGGGAGAGAGCCCTGAGCTCAGAATATCCTTGAGCCCGGTGCTCCCTCCCGTTTGAAGGGCGAGAGGAGAGTTTGAGCTCAGGTAAGTCACGAGAACTCCCCCAGCTTGTAAATGTGCTGAGATATATCTGACTAGAGTTGCCTTAAGATGCTATTTAAAGTAGTCGATTTACTTATGTTGTATGTTTTTTGGACGGTGGGAGGAAACCGGAGAACCCGGGGAAAACCCACGCAAACACAGGGAAAACATGCAAACTCCACACAGAAACGCCGACTGGCTCGGGAAGAGGCTGAACCAGCGGCATTTTTGCTTTGAGGCAACAGTGCTAACCACTGTGCCACCGTGCCGCCCTATCAGAGAAGGGGAGGAGTTGGGATGGAAAGCGGGATTCTTCAAGACGAACATGACCGGAGTAGAAAGCTCTGGTAATTTATAGTGTGTCAGGATTCATCTGATTGGTGCAATATGCGGAGCTGATGTGGTACCAGCTGTGTTCAATCATAAGCATGTGATCCTCTCGAAATTAGTTTATAAATAAACCCCACTTCATAGCAATCGTGAACTGACAAACTGTGATAAATAGCCTATGTAGTTTTACTACAGTAAACCGTGTAGTGTAGTATAATGTAGTTGCAGAAACTTAGTACAATATTGGGTAATTTGTTTGTTTATAATAGCATTTATTCAAGTACTAGTATGCTTCAAAGTCACTATAGTATGCTCTATAAATAACTATAGTATTTTTAATGTAGGGTAGTAATACACCTAGCTAAAACAATGCTTGATTTTGTCATAAGATGTAATCATCTGCACATTCTCAATGCTAGGTTAATGATTTTATCCAGAAGTTAAATTGTAATGATATGATTGTTTTATGTAGGCGTACTAAAGGATTTATTCTATTAATTTTTTTCGATGGTGTGTTTGCTGTGCTCTTCATAACAACCAGCAAAATGAATGATCTGTAATTAAATGATCTGTAATTAAATGTAGGTTTAATGTAGAAGATAAGTAGACCCTAGTGCTCTGTGGTTTCCACCACAGGTAAGACCTGATCTTCAGTTGAGGAGCTCAGATACTCAAACGCTCGCTGGCTCTGTGTTACGAACTGCATAATGGGAGCCAGCAGGACCTCGGTGGTCGAGGAACGGCGGCGGATCATATCGGTGGTGGGCACAGCCAATGTGTCGAGCTCTGGAGGCCCCAATGAGTTGGAATCCATCTTTAAACTGCCTTTACGTCCATTTGCTGGGACCGGGCTTGGGGTTGGAGTTGGAGAGTTAACTGGGCTGGTTGGAACCCCACTGCTGGACCCGCGGCGGGAACGGGCATAAAGGCTTCTGCGGCGACGTGGACGACCATCCATGGCCTTGAGGAAGAGGCTGTTTCCAGAGGCACGGCCAGAGGGGCTCTCAGGAACCTCATCTGGAGTCGGGTTGTTTGCAGCGTCAAGATCAGACACCTGTTTCACCTGAGAGAGGAGAACCATACTGTCTTATCGTAAGACTCTGATTCTTATTTTTAGTATTTGGAAATTTTATTAAATTCAGTCAATGACCCGTTAAATCTGACGCCATATCTGAAGTTCAACTAGGACTAAATCCTATCTAATTCAGTAGGATAGAGATTTCTAAAACCACAATTAAATTACATTTCAAAACAACAATAAGTGACTTGTACCATTATTGTTATTGACTGAGATCTAATTACATTTAACAGATGTTATTTTCATTTTGCTCCAGCTACTGAGCATTAACAAATATTTGTATGGCACCAATCTCCACAGATGTTTCAATGGTAACGAAAGGATGCGACTACAAACACTGGAAGATTAGAGGCTGTTTTGGTGACTGCCGCTTTAAATTTCAATGAGATGATAAATTTCAAACAATAATAATAATGCTAATGAAGAAGAGATCGTCACTAATGGTGGGGACATTTCCCTCTGATGACATGTACAAATAGAGAATGTCAATCAAAGTGTTTCTGCAGACTGTTTTATCAAGTGTAATTATATTAAAAAAATAGAATTCAAGATTTTTTTATCATTAAAGGCTGGCTATAGTGGCACATAATAGTGTTTAACCCTTATGTAGGGATGTTTTTATCCACTCTGGGGTGATTTTGAGTCCTAATTTGGCCATAACGTTTTCTGTGTTTAAACTAGCGGAATTATTTTTGGTGAAAATCTTATTTTGAGAAAATCCTTTGAATGAAAAAAAACTTAATGATACACTCTGGGCAAATTTACTACCCTTTTGTTATGTTAGAAATGAAAACATCCACCAAAAATAAACACCTTTGAAAAAGCATCAGATAATTTTCTTTTTCCATTTTTTATTATTATTATTATATATATTTTTTTTTTTGCAAAAATCTGTTAATCAGCCTCAGTCATGATCAAAATTATTTGATTATTTATTTTATTTTGAAATATTAAAAGTAATTGTGGACTGAATTTTTTTTTACCTTTCATCAAAGTCTTGGACAAGTGAAACAATTTGTCTTTGATGCATTGTTTTTGATTAATTTTCATTATTTTCTCTCTAATTTACTGTTGGTGGCTGTTTTTGGCCCATTAAATTCCATTATAACCACATGTATTTATTACAAAACCATAACACCATATAATCATGCATTTTTGATTGTTGGTAGTTTTTCGTTGGGACGAGGTAAAATTTGTCATTTTTACTGCTGATCATCAGTTGGCACCATTAACCCTTTAGATAGGCCAGTGCAAAAAAAGCTTAGTTTCTGGATTTTATATGGAGTATAACAGTCAATTAAAGTGTGTGTATGTGTTTGAGTGTGCGAGTGTGTGAGAATGACCTTAACGCACTTACCTTGATGTGTCTAAGAAAATCTAAATATGCATCTCAGTTCTCAGAACTACATGGAGTAAAGAAAAACCAAGACTGTGTACTTATGCACCATCAAATGTGGTTATTATGGAAGTCAATAGGGCAAAAACAGCCACCAACAGTAAATTAGGGAGAAAACATTAAAATGTAGCAATGCAATGCATCAAAGCCAATGTACTAATTGTTTACATGTTCAAGACTGGTAAAATAAATTCACTCCACAACTACTTTTTAAACTGAAAATACATCATTTTGTGTTTTTTTTTCACCATATAAATGATATCTTTTGTGAACTCGGCAATTAAAGAGTTAAAATGCTGTAATTTTCTAAATGATTTAGTAGTTTTGATCAAGACTGAGGTTAAGTAACAGATAAAAAAATAATTTATCTGATGCAGCAGTTTAATTCATTGAACGTGTTCATCCCTAACATAATAAAAGGATAGTAAACCTGAACAGTCCACAAGGGTAAAATCTCCTATAAAAGTGATTTTTTCATAACAGGCCTTCTTTAATGTTGGTGTACCAGGTAAAGTACCAAGCAAGTGTACCACTTAAAATAGTCATATAAACAAAGATGGTCAAAAATATATTTGTGTCAAATAAAGGGTGTTTTTACATCTTTTTTAAGGTCTTTGTTAAAAAACGAAATTGCCATTTTATAGCCTAAGAAAATAGAAGGCCCAGATATTGCCAGCTTGGTTTGAACATCAAACCAATTTAAACCCAATGTGCAACGAAAACAGAGGTGTTTTTAGACTACAACAGTTCTTATGCATAATTGAAGCTTAATCATGGCCTGAACACATTATGTACCTGAATTAAATTGGGTGCAGCACTAAATGAAAAAAGAAAGAAACACAGTAACACAGAGAGAAAATAAACCAGGCCATGTGATTAACGCAATACAGACTATGATGTTTTTTATAAATTATTTAACTTTGTTCATCCTATCAACTCTAAATAAAAGAAAATTATGTTCAGACTCAACTATTCTGCCTATGACTTTCCTTCAGTGCAGTGTTCATATTCATTAGAAGCGCACGTGTGTTTTATTCACAGAATTTAGATGAATGTTGTGCTGCTCACCAGGTCGTAGAGCGGGGTGGTGTTGATGAGCAGCTGTACGAGAATCTGTCCCAGTTCCAGCAGGTCGTTCATAAGGGTGCGTACCTGTGTAGGCAGAACCATCATCTGCTGTACAGGAGGCCACACCGTCAGTGCCTGTAAACCAGCTGTGAGCCGTGACACCAGCAGAGAACGCAGCTCCTCCACATGATGAACCCGCGTGGTGTAAAAGGACAGAAGCAGCTGCAGCAGCATCTCCACCATCTCCATCAGCTTCTTCAGACCCACCTGAATATGACAAATGCTGGTCAGGAAACATTGATAGACCTAATAACACTATTTGGTGCTGAAAACGAAACATGACAGCTTAACCAATCATATGGACTGAGCAGAACTGTAATGAAGTCACGTTTTTATTGCTGAACCTGGTGAACTGGAAGTGGGGCCTTACAGCTTGATGAAGTGGCAGTAATGACTCTGTTCACACACCCACAGACAACTTGCAAAAACGTGAAAGGGGGTTTTTGGGGATGCTCTCTATGCTCTGAGCAAATAAGGCAACAAACAGCACACAAAGCAAACTGCAACTGCTATGAAAACTGCTATTGTCAGCCACAGTTGGGGTCAATTAAACTTTTTGAGACTCACAAAGAGACAGTCCTACATTCTGCGATCATAAATAATGTTGTCCCTCTCCTGCTCACCATGCCCTGTTTAAATGTTCAGATTTGCTTGTTTGGTTTTCTTGTCTCATTTTATTTTCTTCTTCTCAAACTTGCAAAAAATGAAAGAGAAAGATTTGCAGTTAAGTAACGAAGTGCTGATGCATTCATGTAATAAAATTTGTTCACCTTTTTAGATAAAATAATTAAAAATATATATGTATTCTATGTGTGAATAATGCAAATATGTGTATTTTTTTGCCGATTAAAAATGCAATTACATTACATTTTCTGTGCTTCTCTATAAGTAAAATAAGTGTAGTTTTAAGTAAATATATATATTTTAATTTATACAAAAAAATGAAGTGCTAAGTGTAAAAAGGGCAATTAACTTGTTTGAAGGACTCACGGATGACTCACGGATGCTACGTTTCCACTTAAGCTGTAAATGAAACTTTTGCAAGAAATAGTTTTCCAAATAAAGCATTGAAAACACATGGGAAACTGCCACAAAGTAATACTTGTGCATTCAGTGATCAAGGAATTCCTTTGATAAATGTTTTTACATTGTAACTAATGTAATTATTTGTACTTTAAAGGTACATATTAAAGCTTTAAATGTACGTTCAAAGATTTTACATTTTAGCTTTCTTTGAGACTACAGTGTTAATTTGTGCATACTAAAACTCATTTATAATTCATCTGAGTCGCCGACATTATCTTTAGCAAGTACTTGCTAAAACTCTAATACTGGACAACTGCTTCTCACTCTGGGCTGTTTATGCTAATAAGAGAAAGATCACCACTAATGGCTCTGGCTTTCTCCCTCTGATGAGATGTACAAAGGGAGAATGTCAATCAAAAAGTTTCTGCAGTTTTATCAAGTGTGATTATCAAAAAAGAATCAATTCATTTTTATCATGAGAGGCTGGCTGTATTACCACACCACAGTGTTTAAACCCCTTATAAAAGAGAGTTTTGCATAATAGGTCCCCTTTAATGTTTGTGTACCAGGTGAAGCACTAAGCAAGTGAACCACATAAAAAAGTCACATATATATGGAGATGGTCAAAAGATATTTATGTCAAATAAAGGGTGTTTTGCATATGTCTTTTTTAAAAATTTCGAGCCATTTTATAACCTCAGAAAATAGAAGGCCCAGATATTGCCAGTTTGGTTTGAACGTCAAACTAATATAAACCCAATGGAGGTGTTTTTAGACTATAATCGTTCTTATGCATAATTGAAGCTTAATTGTGGTCTGAACACTTTATGTGCCTGAACCTAAATGGGGTACAGCAACAAATAATTTTAAAATCATTTCAAATAAAAAACCGTTTCCATCTTGTGTGTTCAAGAAAACAGGTGGGAAACTGCCACCAAGTAATTATTGTTCATTCAGTGATCAAGGAATTAATTTGATAATGTTTGTACATTGTAACTCTTAGACTTTTTTGTACTTTAAAGGTACATGAAAGTGCTTAAAATGTACCTTTCTAACCACCAAAGTGAGAAACTTGTGCTTTTTTTTCATTTCAAGTGTCATTTATGGACATTTTCTTATCAGACCAAAAATAAATGTGCATCAAATGCACTTTTTGTTTTATGTACATATGCAGCACATTTAAGTTGATTTTAACCTAGGCAATCGCATTAAAAACCTGTCTATTATCAAGGCCTGTCTGCACATCCCACAAGCAGCCAACGTCTCACGTGGAGCTTCATCTGCCATTAGGCAACGTGAGCGAGAATACACAAGAGCAGTCCGGCGGACACAGGCACAAACAGCCCTGCTTTGGCAGACTCTCCAACTATTGCCAGTTCATTTAGGTGAGAAAAAAAGTGGGTCGGCCAAATTTGAAAGTCCCCTCTGTGTTCTCTACTCCCATTGTCATAAGTCCGCCACCTCTCCTCCAGTCCACTGCACAGCCCGTGACCAACACGTGAATTACTGTAGGGCATTATGCCGCCAAGTCTTAGTCTTGTGTGCGTCTCTGACAGCTCAGCATCAGTCCCGGTAGCACACACTCACATTTTTGTGCTCCAGACTCTCTGGGGTGTCTTTTAGAGTTGGTTAATGAAGATTCATTTGAACACGGTGCACAGGGGCTTTCGTGCTCTCAGACCCAATTACTCTCCACCCTACTGCTGGGAAAGCAGCGAAGGACTCTGTATAGACAATAGCCCACCTTGCCCCTTTGATCTTTAGTACACAAACTTGTCTACCAATGGAATGCTTGTCTGAGATAGGCCATGTGTCTAACAGGTCAGTCGGTGTCTGGGGTTTCTAGCTGGACATGAGAATGAATCATTTTCACATCAGTATAGCTTTGCAGAACTGAGGTGTTCTCTAAATAACAGTACATTTTTAATACGATAGAGTTAATACCTGGATTTATATTTGATCAAAATTTATGGGCTTCAGTATTGTTTTAAAAAAGCACCTATTTTACCCATTTTTCAAGATTTAAGCTAAGTCTTTTGTGTCTTCAGAATGTGCCTGTAAGGCTTCACCTCAAAACACCCATAAGATCCCTTTCAGAACATTGGGATTTTCTGCTTTGAACCCAATGTAGCTGTTTTTGTTGCCTGTGCCTTTAATGCTAGTTCTCCCCGCCCACCGTTCGCACATGCCTGTCAGAGTGTGCCTCAATCTTCGCCTCGGCTGTGTCAGATAAACAGCACAGTGACATATATGAAGGAAGCAAATCTCACATAACGTTTATGAGAAATGCTACAATAACGTGGACGCACTATACCTACACACACTCCTGCCCATACAGCTTCCAATAAGAACTTTCCCAATGATTATTTTATGTATTTGTTGTGGAGTTAATTCAAGACTTTCTGCAACAATGAGTCACACACAATGTCATTACAAAGTTCACCCACACACACAGCGCGACCGTTTAACTTTGCACTGGTTTTGCACGGCAAATGTGACAGGATATCCGTTAATATACACAGCTGTATATATATATCTGTTATGTTAATGTACAAAATAAACCTGATTTAATGTCCACAAACTGGGATTGAAGAGTCTTCTTTTATAATTGTACTGACATACGGCTGTGGTGAAAAAGTAATTCATTACAAACATGCACTGTTTTAAAACATTTTAAACTTGTAAAACTCATTCTCGATCACATTTGATGATAATTGATGATCACAGTGAACTGAACAGATCTTTTAATCCCGATTGCTTTGCTCACATCTTGTCTTGTTGATATGATTATACGTGTTACTACAAAGAGATGTTAATACGCGGCTGTCAATCAATTCAGGGGGCACCTATTTTAATGCCAGGAAATTAAAAAAAAATCTTAATATCACTCCAATATGACTGTGGAGGGCGCCACGGTGGTGTAGTGAGTAGCACGTTCGCTTCACAGCAAGAAGGTCGCTGGTTCGAGCCTCGGCTGGGTCAGTTGGCATTTCTGTGTGGAGTTTGCATGTTCTCCCTGTGGTTGCGTTTGGGTAAGCTAAATTGTCCATAGTGTATGTGTGTGAATGAGAATGTATGGATGTTTCCCAGAAGGCTGGCTGGAATCATAGGTGCCCTTTAATACAGTGATTTATTTAAACAATGTATCTTCTGAAAAGGTAGCATCTCTACCTTCATTTCTGTAGAAAGTGGGTGTAAATATATATCTAAAGTATTGAGAAGAATTTTCATTATATCATAAATAAGAAGCTATCAGCCTGGAGAAGTGTCTATACTGTCTTATTGCAATTTGAGGAGAATCATACAAATAGCAAAAGACTCTACAGGCATAAGAGTTGGAGAATTGCAGTAGCAGTTGAAATGATAAAGAAATGAATTGTAGCTAAACCACCAAATACAGTATGAGATGGATTTAAGATGAACGTTCTCAATAAAAAACTCCACTACATTAATGTGCCAGACACTACTAGAACTCCAAACCCTATTAACTTTTTTTGGGAAATCACAAAAGATGAGTTTGGTGCACACAGAAATAAAAAGGTACCCATGTTAAATAAGTTAACACTTTAATTTTGTGAGCCTATTGCTCTGCTGGTGGTCCTGGCCATCTGATAATATACATGGCTTTATGGATCCTATCAAATCCAACCAATTAAAGCCTGACTGCCTCTGCTAAATGTCTTATAATGGTCTCGTGGTTGGATGTTCCACCAGGACAAGGGCTGAAAACAAACATCAAAATCAACACAAAAAATGGGTCACTGAGCACAAAATGAAGGTTCAGCAACGGCCATCCCTGTGTGCTGAACTGAACTCTATAGAGAATGAACGTGGTGAACTGAAGAGAGGGCAACAACGTGAACCTGGGACTGTGAAGGATCTGAAGAGACTGTGCGAATGAAACAATGGTCTCATCTCTTGTTCTCCAGCCTCATTAGACATTATGAAGAAGACTCAAAGCTATTATCAAAGCAAATGGAGGATACAAAAAGTATCGAATGAAATGGTGCCAATAACTGAGACCATTGTGTATTGGGAATCCAACATTTTTTTAAGGAAGCTGTCCTTGCTCATTGATCAAGAGTGCCAATAATTCTGACCATGACTGTATATAAATATTTTCAAAGTGTCGTAAGGGTGGAGGGCTTGATTCTGCTGAACGCTTGAAGTTTGTTCTTTCCTGCAATCTCTACATCTCTTCATCCTGTAGCTCAGTCTGTAATCTGTGTGAGAGTGATTTGGTGGGTATTCAATTCACAAGCAGCGACCGCCAAACAGCACGTAGCACTAAATCCCACTGGGTGTTCAGCTCAATCATGACCATCCTCTGTCTAAACAAGCACTCCCATCAAAAACATTCAGCGGACTGACTTCTTGATTTCAGCTTTGATTTCTATGAAACAAAACAGCCTTCCTTTTAAGCACACAAACATTTCATCATTAATTTTAATCGCCATTTAGGAATTACTAAAGGATTAACATTAGACTTTCAGATGCTCAGACATCTCCAACCAACCTAAATATTAACTTTAACATGAAGAAGAATGCAAATAAGTGACGAAAACGTGCAAAAATACTCTGCAATAATAATATTAAAAAATCATACATGATGTTAAGTGCATTTACAATCCTACAAATTTACTTGCAATATATCAAGTACACAGCTAGTTTACTTAAAGTAAACTTTAAGGTGTACTAAACATGATATATAATTTATTTAGTGTTACAGTGTAACGTTTTGTCAACTTATTGAGCAATGTTAATTAACTATATAGAATTAGCTCTTAGTTGCATGTAATTATGCATAGATAATTATAACTACAATAAAAAGTAAATGGAATGTGTAAAAAGGAGACTATAAAAAGAAAGTTTGCTATATTTTAACTATCCCTTGATATACAGTTGTGGTATAAAAAAGCAGTTTTAAACTTCACTATAAAAATTATTTATTGGATTTACTAAACTTTTTAAGGTAACTGGTTGCAAACAATTTATATAGACTAAATATATACAAAGAAAGTTGAACCTTACTAAATTGAATTTGTTTAAATGCAGCCCATACGAATTGTTTGCAACCACTTACTTTAAATTCTTTTAAATCCAATGAATTATTTTTCAGCATAGATGTAAACTCAAAAGTTTACTACTGTTAAGTTTAGACTACCTTAAAAAGTGTACTTTAATAAAGGGACAATTTGGTCCCAAATAGTATCAAACTACTTGAAATGCACATACAAGTATTCTACTAGCAAATTAATATTATATTTAAAACATAAAATATACTTGGGCTTTAATTAAACACACAAAAATTAAGTTAATGTCTTATTCTGTTGTAAATCAACTAAGCACAGATAAAAAAATAATTTGAAAATATAAAACGGACAATTTCTGTTGCTAAAAATGCTTCACATACTGATAGTGTGAAGAAGGTCATACTTAATAGGCCTGTGTTATGAACTCATGTTTGAGTACATCTCGAAACGTTTCTCTCCTTTCCCCCACGTCTTTCCTTGGCTTAATGTGTCTCAGGGGTCATGATTTGGAACAAGTGATTGCTGTGATTGTTTCTATGTGTGTGTGACTACAGACTAGACAGGAAGGCCTGAGGGTGGCAGGGCAGTAGGAATGACTTCAGCATGGCACTGAGGCACGTACAGGGGCTATTTTAAATTCCGACTCGAAGAAGAAGGGATACTTTCTGGTTTGAGAAGGTTTTAAGGAGGCACTCCCTGCCGTTATCATGCTTTCACTGTAGTCAAATGAGTCTCTGAACCAGACATGTTTGTGGCTATATTTACATTGTGATTTCATCTCAACATACCACTCTTCATAACTGACACATGACTCACGTCTTGTTTTCTTTTTCGGTTTTATTTTAGTATTAGTGAAATAGTCTTACAGTTTTATTATTACGTTGAAGGTTATCACTTTTTAGTCATTTACTTGTGGTTTTCTGTTTGCATATGTCTTTTGTTTTAGGTTTGATGTTTTTTTGTTTGTTATTTTGGTACATTAAGTTAACTAAATGAAAATACAAAATGCTTCATTGACAACCAAACTGATATCATTCAAATGATCATAATAAACATTTAAGATTTGTATATTCTATTTCAATTAACACTTTGTTTTTTTCTTCAGCTAATGAACCAGCTCTAATGTTGTTTTGTATTTATAGTGCTCAGCACAAATTAGCACATTTTGAAAATGCATATTTTTATCTATTTCTCAGAGAATATAGGTAATATTTTACAGATTTATTAAACAGATAGTTTTATTAAAATAATATTTTAATAATCAAAAATCATTAGAAATAGAAAGATAATTAATTTAAATTCATGCAAAATATAGCAATACAAATTACAAAGCAAAAGCTTAATTTATAAATTTAATTAAAATTTATATTTAATTTTTTTTCACAAAAATATAAATTTGGGGAACTAATTTAAAATTATTTAGTTAAATTAGCTCTAGTTTTGTCTTTGGTACTGTCTAATCTAATGTATAAATCTAATGTATATTATATTAGAGTATATTATATCTAATCTGTGCACTATATGAGTAATATTATAGTATAGATTATAGTATAGATATACTAATTTGAAAGAGGGGTGCACTCACATAAGCTGAGCATTACAGTATATCTGAACCCAAAACAAAAGAGTTTATTTCCTCATTATTAATTCCAAAAAGTACTAGAACTAAACAATCTAAACGATCATGGAAATAAGCCACAATTATGCAAATTCATGCTATTCCTCAATTTACTGACTTCCTCAACAATTGTTTTTCACTGAAGAACCAACATCCCATCAGGTAGATATAAGATTTATAGACCTGAAAAATTAATTAAAAATATTAACATTTTAAAACGCCAAATTGATAATTTATCTTATATGTTTTTATATCTTATTTCATGTATGTATGTGTGTATGTATGTATGTATGTATGTATGTATGTACTTCCTTCTTTGAGCAAATCAAGTACAAAAGCAAGTAGTTTGGGGAAAGGTCATCACAACATATAAACTTTTCACAGGGATTTTAACTAACTGAGATATGGTCAAACTTGTATTGAAGAGTGATTTTTATACAGAGGCCTACCGTTTCAGCTGCAGCCCCAAGCGTCTGCAAAATGTTGTCCACTCTTTCTCTCAGCTTCATCAGTCTGTAATACAGCTGGAAGTATAGGCACAATAACAGGCTACGGATGCGCATCCACATCGGAGGCTCTTCATCATCATCAGCAGCATCATCATCAATGTCGCCATGATGAATGTATTCATCTTCATAACTCTGCACCATTCTCTCATACTCATAACCTATAGATGAGAGACATGATTTCAATACATTACTCAGAAATTAACCGAAGTGGCTCCTATTTGATTAAAAAGCTTATTTGTTATATTTGATCATTTTTCTGACTATATCCCTCTGATAGTGAGAGAGACAACACGCGTCAAGTAACATCCGTTGCAGAAATTAGTGTATTAGCACCTATTAACCTTTTAACTGCCACATACCTTATGACATATTTAATAATGGGTCTAAAATATTATTTGAGTATTACCATACTTATTTTCATTATTGCATTATATATTATATATACTTAATCATTTTAAACAAATTTATATTACTCATTTGAATTCAATCTGTATCTTTACTTTTTAATTTAGTTAAAATTATTATTATTTTTTTGTATGAATTATTATACATTTAATTTATTATTTCATTTGTGTATCTAATTTAAATTTAGATTTATTTGTTTATTTTACCCTGTTAATTTTATTAATTAAATTATACATATATAAAATTTTTGACATTTAAAAAATGCTTTTTCTCCTAATATTTCCGTGGACCCTCTAACAGTCCTGTGGCCCTCGGTGAGCTTGATTATGGATTTGCTTGTATAAGTTGACATACTTATTCATTCTTTCATTTTCTTTTCGGCTTAGTCCCTTTATTAATCTGGGGTCGCCACCGCGGAATGAACCGCCAACTTATCCAGCATTTGTTTTACGCAGCGGATGCCCTTCCAGCTGAGCTGCAACCCATCTCTGGGAAACATCCATACACACTCATTCACACTCATACACTACGGACAATTTAGTCTACCCAATTCACCCATACCACATTTCTTTGGACTTGTGGGGGAAACCGGAGCACCCGGAGGAAACCCACACAACCATGGGGAGAACATGCAAACTCCACACAGAAATGCCAACTGACCCAGCCGAGGCTCGAACCAGCGACCTTCTTGCTGTGAGGCGAATGTGCTACTCACCATGCCACTGTGGCACCCTGACATACTTATAGTTATTTGTTTTTTTTAAGAAGAAAATTAAGACTATTAAAATATAGTGTTGAATAATAAGTATACAGTTTACTATGCAAATTACCTCTAAATGACTTGCAATGTTACTTATACTGACAGAAAAAAACTAAATGGGACCGCCGTCTAAAGTTTAATCCAAACCAAAATAAATAAACAACACATTTGCGCCATCTTGTGGTTGAATCTCGCATAAGCATAACATTATTGTGAACTTTTTATTTAATTTTTTTAAATGTGGGTGTAGGCTACGTGGGTGTAGGCTACGTCCTTACGCAGGGTGGGTGGCAGGGGCAGATAATACGCCACTGCTTCCTCTGACTGCGTGATGAGCTCATCCAGACCCGCTGTAATCGCTCGTCCCGGGCCCGATCCTTGAGCTTCCGCCAGGAGGCGCCACATCTGGTCTATCAGCCTGTCCCATCTGTCCACGGCCCTGTCCAACTCATCATTCAGCCGAGACTGAGCATCGTCCAGCCGAGAGAAGAAAGCGTCCTTCAGATTAGCGACCACCTGAGGGGAGAGCAGTCAAACAGAGGTGAGGGGTAAATAAGCAAACATACCGACAAGAACCACAAAAAAGCATCCATATAATACGTAAAGATTCTATTTTATAGGTAGGCTAAATTGTGAAAATTCTATGTACATACGTTTGTTTTCTCTATATATTATGCTATTTCAAAAAAGGTTGTAGGCCTAACCGAAAAAAGTGCGGGAAAAGTCCTCCCAGTAACACCGGCGAAACAAGTTGACCCAATTACATTATAATCCATATTACTGTCTTAAAGAAAATAAAATATCACATCAAAATTAAAATACCAAAGGTTAAATAAACCATCAAAAAACAAACAGACTCTACTTTGTTTAAAAAAAACTGTAAAACTTGGCATTCAAAGCAAGGAAAGCGATTTGCTGCTCTTTAGCGTCTAAATGCTTTAAAGGGTCATGACTCATGTGACACGGACTTTGTAATCATTTGCATTTTCTGAGAGCTGATAATCTACTATTAATTACAACTAATAATTAATGATAAATAAGGAGTTGCACAGTTGAGGGAGATTTAAAAAAAATTGATGTTTATTTTAAATTAGATTAAAAGTTTATTATTTTTGTACGTTTAAGTAATCTAAGGTCATGCTAAAAACATTACATTTGACTTATGTGAAAAAATGTTAGTATTGATATTTAACTTAAATGCAAGTTGTTATACTAAATAGTTTCTTAATTTAAATGGTAATTATTCAGAATAGTTTTATTTCACGCTGATGATCCAGTCTTTCTCTCACAAACACCCACACACAGGTACCTCATCTGTGGGCTGTTGGAGGATAGGGAAGTACTTCTCAAGTTGGTCCAAACCCACCAGTGCATAACTATTCACGGCCTCAACTGCAAAAGCCAAAATCAAATAATTTTTTCAGTTTATTACCAAGAAGTACTTTGTGAAATGAATTTTGGATGCAAATATTTATACGGATCTGATTTATATGCTCTTTCTGTATAGATGTTTTGTTCATTTGTTGCTAGCATGCAATTAAAAATGGTCCCGGTTTAATTTTATCTGTAGAGATCATGTCAAATGTCAACATGGAGGACTCACTTTCTTGCTGCAGGTTCTGGAGCAGTGGAGCAGCTTGTTGAAGGGCTGCTGTGGATGCGCTACGGACACCCAGCTCTGCTACACCTCCCACAAACCCCAGCAGTGGATACCGTCCTTTCACAACTGTGTAGACGGATGAGGCCTGCTGCAGCGCAGAGCTGACCAGTGGCAGTTTCACCACACGGTTTAGGACATTCCCCTGCAAGAGGCAAGTCTGTCATTCAGCATGTTAACGAGACAGAAGATTGACTGTGTAAAGTCACCTTGAAAAGTAAGCTCACCTCACTGTTTCTTGTTTTAATCATGTTTGTTTTGTGCTGTGGAGGCAAACCAGAGTATATCAAACATATTGTGTCACAGAAAAATTTCCAATTATTTATATGCCTTCTTCATTTGGACTTTAGTTGTTTTTGAAGGATTAGATTGCACTGAAACTGAATTGCTAGTATATTTCATTAACAGAAAGTAATACACTGAATGAAACGGGGAATCTTGAAGTAGACAGTTTCCCCAGGCTTCAAAGTACTTAAATTTTAGACATATTCTATGGAAGCATATGAGTAGCATAATTCATTTTGAAATGTAATATGCAAAATGGCATTGCAATATGTTAAATGGCAATGTATTTATACATTATGTGGGCGTGGCCAGCCCGGAATGCATTTTCAATTTCACACCGGCTTTCATTCGTCGCGATGTATCAAATAAAAATGGATTCTTTTTTTTTTTTCATTTTCAATTTTATTTTGCAGCAAACATTGCACATAGGTCTTGGAATACATTGAAATACATTGCCATATAACATATTGCATTATCGTTTTGTGTATTACATTTCAAATTGAATTTTGCTACAAACATCCCATGGTGTTAGCTGAAAATGTAATCCTGCGTTTCCTAAACGTGAATGTAAATGCATTTAGGACAGATAACGTTTAAATGATCATTTTGCTACAGTTTCTGCTTGTACTTTATACACATCAAATTCAGTTTGTGTATTGCACTTTCAATTTACTTTTGCAACTTATAAAGGATTAAAAATGTTTATATGATTTACATATTAAAACCGTGTTTGAAATGAGAAATTCAAATGATGTAATTTAATTTTCATTTCCATTCTGCACCAAACATTGCATAAATGTCTTGGAAAATGCAAATAGAAATACAGAAATACATTGCCATACAACATATTGCATTGCCATTTTGCATATTACATTTAAAAATGAATTATGCTACTCATATGCTTCCATAATATTCAAGATGGGTTGCACTGTTGGAAAAATTACACATTGTAATATATTTTTTTATTTTGCGAGATATATTGTGATATGAACACAATTTCACTAGATAAGTTAAATAAATGTTAGTAAAGAATCTATAAATTTAGATTGATTGGGAAGATTCTGTATAGGGGAGTGCATAAAAATATAATTTAAGTTTATTTGTATAGCACTTGAGCACAATAAGTCTTGTATAATAAGCATAATATTCATATAATTGAGCACATTATTTGTATAATAAACAATCTACAAGCATAGATAAATTCAATAAAGAAAAATATGCTATTTAATATACAGCGTTGTATTTAGATATACAGTAATTGAATAGTCAAATGTAAATATACAGCATAATCTTCATTTTATAAACATAAATCCATAAATTTTCATAAAATTAATCATTATTGATTTTTCAAAATATAAACGGTGCATTTTCTTAGGCTTGGATGCTTTGGAAACCATCATACAGTCACAGGCTTGAAAAAGCACAAGCAAAATGATAAATTGTAATCCAGACTCAACACTGCATATACTTGCGATATGACTATTGCAAATGATCACAATGTGATATCGACACTGAAATCGATAAATTGTGCAGCCCTAGATTCAAGGCCTGGAAGTACTTAAAAAAATACATAATATGCTCTTTGTAAGTGCTTGAATTAAATTTCAAATGGAATTCGTTTATGGTGTTATTTCAGCAATTGTACTGTGCTGCTGTCCAAAACAAAACTAAAAATGATAAATTCTTAATTTAAAAATCTTACATTTAAATCTTGTACAAGAACTATGACAGATAATCCACATTTTATGAATATTTCAGAAACCACACTTAAATATTACTAGCATTAAATTGAACAAATTTTACTAAAGTTCTTTGACAGTCAACATTTTTTTAAATGACACATTCAAAACATCATCATTACTCTGACATTTTAAGCTAAACATTAAGTATAAGTGAAATGTTTAGTGCAGGAAGGACTTTCATGGTTCCACATTTACTGGGGGACCTAAAAAAGGTGCTTGATTTAAAATAAACGTTGCTTTAAAGGTCTTTGAATCTGCTGTTCATTAAAGAGTGGCAACCCTGAGTAGAAATCTCCAAAAACAGTAATCCAATATTTTCATAATAATTATACAACGTGATTACCAAACCAAAGGCTTTTACTTCTGACAGCTGAAAATACTTAATCTCACCTACGTCAATACTGTTTTGTAATCAATAATATGACTTGCCCATTCCAAGTCAGCTGATGTCACATGACATTACCAGTCAATGCTGAACACCCTCGCTGTGAAAATTTCATTAAGTGTTTAAACCACACCGGAAAAATGTGCTTGCATTTAAACAATGAAATCTAGAGTATAGGATGTAGGGTGGGGGGATCCAGCTGTAAGTAATATTGTGGGATGAAAGCAGTCAATTTATTTGGTGTCCTTGAAATGTCACGGACAGACAAAAACTTCCAAGTCTGTCCAATGCTTATCAGATCAAGTCAAATGTACAGATCAAAGAGTTTTGAAGGAATGTTATCTCATGAAATAAAATCCAACTGTGTGAAATTAGATCAAAGCTTAATGACAGGCCTGTTCGTACAATGAAATGTGTGCTTTTTAGATTCACTTACTGCTCAGACGGGCCCAAAATTCCAGTGAAAGTCAGCTCTGAGCAAGTGCTTACCTGCAGAAAATTCAAGCGATAAGTAATATAAAAATAGCAAAAAAAAAAACTCTTGTAATCTGCCTTAAAGAGGTAGTTCGCCAAAAACTTAAATAAATTATCCCTCAAGCTGTTAGCAATCATAATTTTCATAAAAAATACAATCATAATCATGTATTTTTTTTAATTAACATCTGTTTACAAAGTGAACTAATAACATGATATCAATTATCAATTTAAACTTTCTGCTGTTAAATGCAAACAACGATATTCATTCATTCATTCATTCATTTTCCTTTGGCTTAGTCTCAATTTTAGGGGTCAACACAGTGGAATGAACCACCAACTATTCCAGCATATGTTTTAAGCAGCGGATGCCCTTCCAGCTGTAACCCAGTACTGGAAAACACCCATACACACTCTCATTCACACGCATACACTACGGACAATTTAATTTATTCAATTGACCTATAGCATGTCTTTGGACTGTGGGGGAAGGAACCCAACCAAACATGGGGAGAATATGCAAACTCCACACAAAAACACCAAATGGCTCAGCCGGGACTCGAACCAGTGACCTTCTTGCTGTGAGGCGACAGTGCTAAGCACTGAGCCACCATGCCCCCCCAAAAAAGACATAATGAAGAATACTAAAAACTGGTAGCCATTGATTCCCATATTAAGATAAAAATGCTATGGAAACCATAATTATCACTGTTTGTGTTCAACAGAAGAAAGAAATTCAAACAAGCGGAACAAACAGTGACAAATTAATTAGATTAAAATATATAAAAGATTATTTAACATATTTAGACAAATAATGCATGGATAGCTAATCCCATTTCAGGACTGAAGAAAACCTGATTCTTCCTCGGTTTATGCTCCATTGCAAAAATGATCTGCCTGTTGCGTTTCTCTATCTTGTATTGCATTATGGCACCTTGATCTCTGCTACTTCTGCAGCTGGAATGGTGTTGAAAATTTAACAAAGCTATTCTTTGATATATTTGTATTAATTTAAAGCTATATTGTTTCCAGGATCACATTTGAAATACAGAGTAATAAATTGCTGGTAATGTTTCTGTTATTGTACAGATTTATTTCTATATACAATTTCAAATTTATTTATATACTATTAAAAATTTAACTAATTTATTGTGCCAAACTTGTGAAATATTTGCTTAGGAAAGCTAAAATTAAGAAACCAATTTTATGATTTTCTAATAAATATATAGTTTTTTTAAATTCATTTTATTCGTTAATCCCAAATAAATCACAGAGGCTTTAAATACACATTACCATCTGCTGGATCTACACTATTTCACTATTTTTTATTTTTTACCCTGAGTAGACAATAAGCAGCAATAGTTCTTACCTTTATGATAGTGTGTCCTTTGAGATGGTAAAATGACAAAATAAAAATACAGAGATATCTTAAATAGGTATCAAAGTTATCAGTTATCAAAAATATCAGTTATTAAATAGTCTCACACCCACTTTCAGTTAGTTCTCAGTCTGTCTGCAGTGACTGATCTGAGGGTTTTGTTGGATGATTTTGTCATTATTCATGGTAGGTGCATGTGATGCCCCTCATTTAGGGTGCGGCCAATCCACGTATGTGGAGATGATTCTGTGGCGTTGTTTGCCATTGGTTTACCAACCAGACAGTTGATGGACTGTGGGATTTCTGGACAGTTTTGACTGCCATTTCTCACGTATGCTCTTTGACTTGTATACATCAAATGCCAGAATTGACATTAACGCTTATCCCAGAATTACATTTATTCAGTAAAATCTGTGGAAAGACAATAAAGACAGCTCTTTGTTGTAACGAACAGAGAAGTAGAGTCTCTGCCTTAATGAGCAAGACATTTTGAAGAATGCAATCTAATGTAACCTAAACTTGTGATGTAGGAATATGTCTGCTGTGTACAGAGAGTCTAGTCAGATGTATCTGAGAGTTATGATTTTAATGTCACAGTTCAAAAGTTTATGGGTTGTTCAGACCCCTTTCCAGCAGCATTCCTGTTCTGATTCACAAATTGAATGAGGAAGAATAAACTACCAGAAGATTGAAGTTTCTTCCGAGAAAATCAATCTTTCATTTTACAAGAAGTACATTAAGGTCATCTCACATTGCCAAGGCATAATGGAAAATCTTCACAAAGACTCTCTTTGGAGAGTCATGTTGGTTTTTCTCAATTTCCAACTGAAATTACTCAGTAGAGCAGACTTAAATAAGTGTAAACAATCATTTGACAGTTTGAGCTTGGGAAATTTCTCAGACTTTGCCCAAAGGTTCTGTAGCAAAAGAGGAGGCTATTGTATTATTTTATTTCACAATCTAACATGTCTGGTGACAATAAAGATTTATTTTCTTACTTTCAGTAACTTTCTCAGACATTTAAGAGGGAGACAGAAAAATGTTCACGGTTTTATTTAATATTTGGAAAATAATTGACGTCAATGCTCATGACGCATTTATTTGCATGGGGTTAGCTTTAAAACTTTCAATTCTTTAAATACTTCATCTTTTGATTTTCAGAAACTTCTTTAGAAACTTTTTCCACTCATCATTTGCTTAGTTTAACTCATTCATGAATTATCCAACAGAATAGACAGCTCTGCTGCCAGTAGTGTTAACAAGCAGAAGAAACACAAAACTACCACTGACTTCAGTTTGACTTTTTTTTCTGTCACACAGCTACAAGAATCCTTAGTCACATTTTCTGAAAATACTTGTTTTGTTAGCCATCACCATTATGGAGAACAGCGGTTGCTTTATCAGGATGCCCTACCTGCTGCAACCCAAAACTGAGAGTAGAACCCTCAGTGCTGGGTAACACCCGCACCCTCTCCCATTTACAAACTATGGTCGATTTAGTTAATCCAATTCACCTATATCACATGTCTGTGGACTGTGGGGAGAAACCGGAGCTGTTTACAAAACAAGTAAATCTAATTGGATTGGCATTGTACACTTCAAATAAAAGTTTTGCATGTCTTTCGAAGAATCTAGAGTATCTGGAGAAAAACCCACAAAGATACAGGGTGTACATGCAAAGTTTGCACAGAAAGGCCTCCTGGTGCAGCTTGTGTCACGGTTCAGGGATCTGTGTGTCTGTGTCTGTGTGTGCGTATGGTTGTACCTGTGTTGGCGTGAGTGTGTTTGTTTGACTGTCTGTTTTCTTACCCCGTCAGCTGTGTGGTCACGTGAAGGGAATCATCCAATCGGCTGATTAGCGACAGCAGCTGTTTGGTGTTACCTCCGCTATTTAAATCCAGTGTCCACGTCTCCCTTTTGTCAGTCCGTTATACAACGTGTGTTTGTGTCTCTCAAGCTCCCTGTGTGTTAATGCTGGTGGTGAGTTGCTGTGAATCTCTTTGCGTTGTGAAAGTTATCTTCAATGGCCATGATCTGCTTCCTGAACTGTGTCTCATGTGATCGACTATGAGTTTCGTCTGTGAATGCTACTTCCTGGTTTACTGTGTGAAGTTTTCATCAGCTGTTTAGCTGCATCGTTTCCACGAGAAGATACTCCTGTATTCTCCACCGCCTCATTCACGAACTCTGTCATTTGATCCTTGTTTGATTTCAGTCTGACATTAAACTTTTCATTTTTTTTTTTACTCTCGCACTTGGGTCTCCCTGTTGTATTATGACAGCTGGGACTGGAAACCAGCGACCTTCTTACTGTGAGGCAACCGTGCTATTATTAAATTATTCATTACATTGTGTTATTAACACCTACCCCAATCCTCACAGTTATTAATGTCTACACCTACCCCAACCCTAAACTTAACAGTTACATGGCATTGCCATAGTGAGCGTTACAATTTCCATATTAGACCTGATCTAGTATGTCATCGTGCTACAGACTGCAGCAAAGACATCTTGAACCACTGAGCCACCATGCTACCAAAAGCCCCCATTATCTATCTCAAGCAGAAATGTTTTGAAATTTCCATTTAGATATTTAAATGACAAAAAGTTATTCACTTGTATCACGTTTATTTTGCACATTCAGTGGGTGTTTAGAACACTAACATACAGGTGGATGTGTAACATTAGCAGAGATCTCACAGCATTTTGCAGTACATCATGTCAAATATTCACAAGATATTGTTTTGCACTAATACATTTTGCACAGTGTCCAGCCAATTTATTTTTGAACATAAATTGTGTTTAGGTCACATGAATGTTGTTTCACATTTTATTATTTTTATCTATCTTGTATTAATATTATTATTATTATTCTACCTATGTGTTCTCCAAATAATCCTTTCTCTCATTCTATTGTACCAGTGATTTTCCACATGAAAGAGATTGCTAGGTGGATAAAGTGTGCTTTTATACAGAAAGCGTGACTTGAACATGTAAGAAGATCCATTCAGAAATAGCATCTCTATGATAGAGAAAGCATATGCTATATTAACTGCCAACCACTATTGACTAATATGTGGGTAATTAAGCGAGATTGTGCGAAATCTATGTTAGAGAAATAACAATATGTGTTTTGGGCAATGGTACCTGCTTTTCCTCAATCAGGGGCACTTTTCTACATGATAATCTAAATAAACTTTTTTTTTTCTTTTTTTTTTGTGCATTTTTAGGAATGCATTTTTTGGGGAAATTGTCAAATGAGATCATTTCAGTATTAAGTAAATGAGTTGAGAGATTTTTTCAATTATTTATTCATAGTTTTCTGAATACATGGGACTCAATTGCAGTGGAAGCAAGTAAGGACTGTTAAGCACTTTATATTGTCAACTTCCTTCAGCTTTAGACATAATTCTTCCTGTGTACTTGGTTCATTTTGGGTCCCTTCCCAGCTTGTCATGCTTAGTGCAATGCATTCTCCTTGCTCAAACTGCTCTAGTAAATGCCATCAGGGCAACCTCATCCACAAAAAAGCAGAGGCCTTAAAGGGTGAGGGCCTGATTGCGTTATCTCTGCATTTTGTGGCAGCCTAATTGCAGTCCATTAACTGTCGTTAAATTGTACTGACAAATGCATAATTTGTAACTTTAAGTACAGTTTGTCTTATGATCAACCAGTGATTCACCACACTGATTAGTTACCGTCGCTGTCTTTTGATACATTTGAAACAACTGTCTACTTTTAGTCCTTCTTTCTAGAATCAGACTTAACTGCAGTGTATGTTTGATTCATTCAAATCAATTGATTCAATAGAGTTAATTTTTTTTACTACAGTGTTCTGCCTGCATTGAAAGAAATGCACAGGCAGTATCATAAATGGAACCAAATATAATTTGGTTAGTCAGTAAAAAGAACAATCTATTCTTCTTGCATTTCAGAAGTGGAACCGGGCTTCAATTTGTTGCCTTGTGATTTATTCACTGGTTGTAATGGGTTTTATTGTCTTTAATTGTGTTGTGCTGCTCGTGTTTGGTGTAGACAAAAAAGTTCTCAGTCTTAATTCTGACTTCATAAGACACACAATATTATATCCCAGACATAGACTGTAGGCTTAATAAAAGTTCAAAGTAAGGAGCACCAGTCAGAAAGTCTCAGGCTACCAGTGGGAACCACAATATTATACAAGTTCTTGTCATAAAAGAGAGATACAGAAAAGGGGGAAGTGAGGAGAGGGTTGTATGCAAATGACAGAAATACAAAGGATAAAATGCTACATACCTTCCTTTCCCTCAAGGTCACATCAAACGGCTCATAAGGCCTCCTTGATACCAGAGCTTTGCAGCTTTGTTCTACAAGCACACGTTTGTCTAGCTCTATATCACACAGGATATAAAATGACAGCAGATCCAATTCACCTTATAAAAAGAGCATCTGATTACATGGGCTAGTCAAGTCTACAACACAGTGAACCTCTGTTTTATGGTGGAGTGAAGCTCTGATGTTTGCAATTCAGACAGAAAGTGACATTCAGAGTGTATTTGTAGTATAGCAGTGTAGATTGAGGTTTTTCACGGCCTGATTTGTCCAAAGTGTATGATGAAATTGTTGCCCAAGCAATAAATCAGGCCCGGAGTGCTGCCAAAAAGGTTATTGTTATACAATCACATGACTGGACTAATAGCTGAGGAGAATGTGACACAGCAGGAATCTCCGTAACATCTCCAGCCAAAGCAGAACGGAACAAATCATACTTTAACGTAGATCATACAACCTCTGCGTCACTTTGGTGCATTGCTCATACAGTGGAGATAATCAGTACATATCAGAAGACGTTTTTTTTTTTTTTTTTACAAGCTCCCCTTTAAAAAAGAGCCTGTGTAATGTGCATAAAAGCACATAATGTCCCATTCTGGATTTAATGGAGCGCTAAGACATGCGTTACGTTTCTTGAGAACAGCTATAGAATCCCAAACCACAAGCACCCCTAACAGTCTGTCAGTTTGTTATATTTTGGTCTCATTTTATTATTTATCATCTATGTTTGTATTTTTGATTAAGTAAATGTGTCCTTGTGATTTTAAAAAGATTCATGTCCGAGGCCCATCATCACATCAGCAATGATGTAAAAGTTGGCTTAAGTCCTTTTTTTTTTTAAAAGTCCTCCTGAATATCAGTTACCGTGTTGTGGGTGGTAACAAAGGCATCTTTTCCCAGAACTCTCTCTCTTTCTCTCTCTCATTCAGAAAAGTTTCCTGTGTGCCTGTGTTTGTGTGTGTGTGTGTGGAGAGAGAGTGTTGTGAAGCTCTAATGTTAATTAAGCGTGTGCCACTTTGAGATTTGGCGTCGTGGGTTTTGACAGACTTCCTGCCAGTGGGCAGCACCTGAAGGGCATGGGCTGTCTGCGCCGAGCACCAGGCGTCCCAAAGCCTGGTTTTTAGTAGTGCGGTCAAAGTCCATGACAAGAAACTCAATAGAGATGTCAGGGAGCAACTCAGCTGGCACGTCATAGATGAAGGATTCGTTAAAGACGGGGTTGAGAGTGCATTTTTTCACATGCGTTTTCTTCTTGGCAATGCGCTTGTGGCCGTAGAACACATTCAACTTGACATAAGGATCTAGAACAAGAGATAAGACCAGTTATTAGATTCCAACAGTTATTATGGATTTGCTACTACATTTAAAAGTGTTGGTTTAGAAAATTTTACTACTGTTTAATCTACTGTATCTCTCATTATATTACAAAACCATTAGAAATGGATTCATATCTGAACATTTTTGGTACAGATATTGTCCCTCCATTGAAAGTCTGTCCACCTAAATCTTTGACAGAGATAAAAAAATCTTTATGAATTATGGTACATAAACTATATGAAGGGCCTCACAGTGGCGCAGTGGGTGACACAGTCCCCTCACAGAAAGAAGATCGCTGGTTCAAGCCTCGGCTGGGTCAATTGGCATTTCTGTGTGGAGTTTGCATG
This sequence comes from Danio albolineatus, assembly GCA_903798035.1. NCBI lineage: Eukaryota > Metazoa > Chordata > Actinopteri > Cypriniformes > Danionidae > Danio > Danio albolineatus. The sequence goes on from CAIGQQ010032119.1 coordinate 805,112, forward strand.
TCCTCCCCGTGTTGGCGTGGGTTTCTTACGGGTGGTCCAGTTTCCCCAACAAGTTCAAAGCATACCTGTCAACCCTCCTGTTTTCCCTGGGATTCTCCTTTATTTTACAGTTCTATCCCGCTATCATCCCGTAAAGGTGTTTTCCCGCATTTCTCCTGTATTTTCAGTCTTTCTCTAAAGGATGGCAATAAACATTAAAGAGCCGATCCTCCCTATATGCAACACAAACCGCCAAACCCCCAGGGTCCGCCCCTTGCTCATAAATGTGAGTTAGTTCTGTGCTTTCGTTTCATTTAGGCATGAAAACACTTCGAAATAAATATAAAAACGGCGCGATTCCCTTTCCTTTTCATTTACAGGTGCCGTCGGTGACTGTCAGCTGACGTGCTCCATAGTGATAAATAGACGCTGTTTCCCAAACGGATTCTGTACATGCGATTTAAAGCGTAGCAAAAGTGGATACTGGGTTTTGGGTGCATGTTTGAACAGACATATACACATAATTAATAATAATAACATCTATAGATGTCTATCTTGATGTTTTTTTTTCAAACACAACAAATTTTTTCCTAAATGAGCATAAAAATTAGGAAAGCAATGCTTTCATTATGACATTAGATGTGTGCATTTTTAAAGTGACACCTCTGTTATTTAATGTAATCAAACGAAAAAATCTAAATAAATAAGATTCATTCATTGCTCTTATGTGTAATTTATACAGTGAAGATTAATGAGATTTGATAACTTGATTCTATTTGTTTATAATAGCTATTAATTGTAATAAGCTGAAAGGTTTCCCGTATTATGGTGGGAATAGCCCTTATTTTCGCATCTCAATTTTGACAGGTATGGTTCAAAGACATGCGGTATAGGTCAATTGGGTGAGCTAAATTGGCCCTAGTGTATGAGTGTGTATGGTTTCCCAGTGATGGGTTGCAACTGGAAGGGCATCCGTTGTGTAAAACATATGCTGGATAAGTTGGCGGTTCATTTCGCTGTGGCGACCCCAGATTAATAAAGGGACTAAGCCGACAAGAAAATGAATGAAACTATACAGTATGTACAGGTATTTTATCCTTTATTCACATTATTAGTGAACATTGTTAAGGATCTTTCAGATTTGGCCACAAAAGCTATTATGTTTTTTCTTGTGCATCAGGTTAAGCTTCAGTTAATGTAACTAATCAATGTTTATGTGTGAATGAAAGCTGATATTAACTCTGTTCATGATCAAAAGTGATCACGTCTCTTCAGAGGAAAGTGAAACCTGTTTTAAATGGGCTTATTCTTAACCTATTTACAAACATTTGAAATGTCATACATTTTGGTTAACACTTTAAATGGAGTGACATTTGTGTTTTGTCAAACAAATTTCTAACCAACATATATTTAAAAAATACATGATGTTCAAAAGTATAGGTTTTGTTAAAAGAAGAATACTGAAGTCATTTGATGAAACACAATAAAAGTGATATTTATAAATATTCATTCATTTCCTTCGGCGTAGTCCCTTTATTCATCAGGGGTCGCCACAGCAGAATGAACTGCCATCTTATCCAGCATATGTTTTTACACAGTGGATGCTCTTTCAGCTGCAACCCAGTACTGGGAAACACCCATACACTCTCACATTCACACACATACACTACGACCAATTTAGTTTATTCAATTGACTTATAACGCATGTCTTTGGACTGTGGGGCAAACCGAAGCACCTGGAGGAAACCCACGCACACACGGGGAGAATATGCAAACTCCACAGAAACCCCAAACCCAGCCAGGACTCGAACCTGTGACCTTCTTGGTGAGACGACCTGTGAGACGACAGTGCTAACCACTGAGCCACCGGGCCGCCCCATATTTATAAATATAATACATGGAATTTGTCTTTTAATTTGCTTTTTATCTATAACTTATTCCTGTGATGCAATTTCATTTACATTTTGAGCAGTAAAATTATTTTAACCATGAGTTATTATTTTAAAAGTGTCAAACTGTCAGCACTGAGTGTAAAATTCACTTGCTTCCATTAACAAAAAAAAACCCAAAAATCAAAACATCCAGATGGCATTCATGCAGTGCAAAAAAAAGTGGACATGCACTCTTAATTTTACAAATTGAGGCACTGCTTAATATTTTTAAAATAATTTTCATGTGTCTTTGATATAAAATAAAAAGAAAAGGACATTTGAAAGGAAAAACCTTTTGTAACATAAATCTCTTTACTGTCACTTTTGACCAAATAAGTAAAAGCACTAATTTTGTTTATTGAAGGTACTTTTTAAATGTACACTTACTTGCAGACAGGCCAGTGATATCCAGTTTTGGAAGATGTTTTGCTTTTAACACCACCACACTGAGTCTGTGAGAAACAGGCTGATAGGAAAGAGAAACCAGCAGCTCTCCATGGCTCACACACTGCAAAAAAACACACTCGATGTTTAAATAAACAGCTTTTCTTTGACATACGTACATACATTCATAGTTGCATATTATACACCTTACATATTGCATTTAATAATAAAATAATAACTACTGAATGGAGCCCTTTGGATTTATTTCCCTTAAAGAAATAGTTCACCCAAAAATGACAATTCTGTCATAATTTACTCATCATTCTAACCTGTTTAAGATTCTTTCTCCTGTTGAACAACAAACAATTATATTTTGAAGAATGCAGGACAAAGGTAATTAACTTTCACAGTATTTTTCCTACCAAAAATCTTAAAAATGGCTTCTTTTGTTTTCAACAGAAGAAAAAAAAACATTATTTTGTGTTAAACAGAAGAAAGAAACTCAAACAGGTTTGGAATCACTTGACGGTGAATAAATGATGACAGATTTTTATCCCTTTAGAAGACTAGTACAACAGATTCTGTGCACCTCCACATCACTGGAACTGCAGTTTAAAAATATAAGTGAAACTGTCAGCTCTTTAGCACATGGTGTGTTAGCAGAGGGACTGTTTAGATGCATTAATGATGGGTACAAAATGTGAGCTGTTCACTCGTAAATAATTATTTTCCGTTTATCTTCACAGCTCATCCCTTTTTTTAGTTCTGTGTGGAGGCACAAGCAGGCTTTGATGCACGCAACATCCAAACCCACTCAGTGAGCAGGAGGATAAGCACATTTATCAATGACTGCAATCTGCAGTAGGAGGATGACACAGTGATGATTCAGTGCTGAGCTCATACAAGTGTCTGACTGATATTAAGAGCACAGATGAATCAAGCGCAGTGTGACAGCACAAATTTATTACGGAAAACACATTTAAGAAGCTAAATGTATTTGTCTTTAAACAGAATACACATTATATTAATGTTATATAATGCGTATTATATTGTGTATACTGTATAAATTATACAATTAGTAGTTTATAATATTTTATCTAATTAATATATATATTTTTAATTAGTCTTGTTTTTTTTCCCAGAGATGGGTTGCGGCTGGAAGGGCATCCGCTGCGTAAAACAAATGCTTGATAAGTTGGCGGTTCATTCTGTTGTGGCGACCCTGGATTAATAAAGGGACTAAGCCGAAAAGAAAATGAATGAATGAATAGTCTTGTTTTTGATTTTCTCATGCTGGACATAAGAAGTACCATATAATGCACTGCATAGAACTTTATAATTTACAGTCATGAGCAGATTTGAACTAGGTACTATAGGACAGAATGCCTTTGTGTCTGAATTTGCCTACTTCAGTACTGTATCAAAATGAATGTAAAATAGAATGGTATAGTATAATGTAGTATAGTATAGTATGTGAGCTAAAAACACCCAGATGACCAGATTTTTGAAGTGCACATTTGATGGACACTTTTCCATCCCATGATGCCTTTTATGAACAGATGTCACGTGAAAGTAACAAAATGGCAAACTTAGTAGTCTGAATTTCATTCACACTACTCATACTATACAGAATCTTCTTTTAGCCCTTTAACTGCCCGCTCTACCAAATGTTTGACCATATTTTGACTGTTTTAAATAATGACTGTTAAAGTAATTTAAAGAATGAGTGTTTTAAATAATGGTTTACACACACAGCATTGTTGGTTTACAAAAAAAAATCAAACAAACATAATCCTGTTGCACTACTACATTTGATTTTGGTTTTATTGTAAAAAACAAACAAACAAGAAAACGTCAAATTAGAATCGGAAGTTTTTTATGGCATGCTTCAAAAAAAAAAGATGATTTAGTATACAAAAAGGTTTTATTTTGATTATATTTTTAAATAAATTAGTCCTACACTTAATTTTCTGATTTTTCATAGTATATGTATTGCATAGTATAAGTTTCATTTCCAGTACTTTAACCATAAACCGACATATCTACCATTTTGTAGAGGTTGATATTTTAGAAATTATGTGATGTGTTGAAAAAAATGCATTGATTGTGTTAACTAGCGACATTAGGAGTTAAGAAATGCAATCCAACATTTTTTTTTCTTGGTGGGGCAGTTAAAGGGTTAAGAGGATGCAAAGTTCAAATTCATAGATATACTGTAGAACCTACTATGTAGTAAATGATTTTTGAAGTTTGTGGTTCAAATATTTTGTTTGTGTTATCTCACCTGCATGTTTCTCTTTGTGATCTGTTGTGTAATATGAACGCGGCCTGTACTCGGGTCCACGCCAGCCAGCGGAACCATTGCTTCACCAATCACATCATCTCGCGAAAAACGATCAAAGCTCAATACCAAGAAGTGCAGCGTGAGATCTGACAAGGAGCTGAACGGTACGCCATAAAACGTAAAGGTTTCATCAAAGGCAGGCTCCAGAGTCTTCCTCAAAACCCGAGTCTTCACTCGATGCTTCTTCTCGGGAAGAATAGTCATCTTCACATAGGGGTCGGCGCTGCCTGTCTGACCTTCCACTGCCGGCAGACCGTGAGCCTCCAGGATGGTGACCACCAAGGCCTTCTTGGGGAAGTTATAGTCGATTGCAATGCTGAGGTCGCCCCGGCTGGGCTCATCGGCGGGGGTGAAGGGTGTAGCGGTGCTGGAAACCGTAGCGCTAGATGTCTGACTGCTGCTTGCAGGGCTGCTATCCAAGCAGCAGTAATCGGCTCGCACCGGAAGCTCCCTCTCCAGCCTGGAAACCTCATACCCACTTTCCTCAAGCCTCATTGGCTTTTCCCCAAGCAAGCCACTTTCTGCTGCCGAATCCATATTTATAAGCACCACTGGGCGGCCCTTGCTTCCTTGCACCTGGTCAGAGGTTTGAGCTCTGGCTTCACGTGCCACTCGAATGATCCTCTTGCTATTGGTAAGTGCGTCAGGATAGATACTCATTCCTTTCAGCATGTGGATAAATTTGTACGGAGGGTCTGTGAGAGGATCGCTGTGTTCCGACTGGATGCCATGGAGCTTGTAGTTGGTCCTGTTGTAATGTTTTTGACAGCAAGTCCACAGGTATATTAACCCAAAGACTGCAACGACCAACACACCAGCACCGATAAACCCCGCCAGCACTGGAGACATGTCTGAAAGAGAAGAACAGAGACAGTAGATAAACACAAGGGGACACAATTCAGTCACATCCATTTACATCTACTACATCTGTACATTTATACCTGAAGATGTTCAGATGGTTATCTTGAACAGAATTAAGCTACAGTCTCCCTGGTTCTGGATGGTTAAAGCACACCAGCTCTGAACAAGCAGCCACTGACAGACTGGCAGTCTCTTTATTCTGCTTCATGCCCACTCCACCCGCGTGATGCAGAGGACCACGATCGGCCCACACTGAGACTACGGCATCCGGTCTCACCACGCAACAACACAGCTATCAAATATATTAGATTAAATCCTGGCTAGTGTTTTTACATTTGGTTTGTGTAAATGTTATTTGTGTGTGTGATTGCCATATAATGGTGTCCAATATGTTAAAATTGTTTTTTTGTAAATTTATGTCACTTCAGATGGCATTTCTGCCTGTGTTCGCATGGGTTTCCTCCAGGTGCTCTGGTTTTCCCCAACAAGTCCAAAGACGTGGTACAGGTGAATTGGGTAAGCTAAATTGTCCGTAGTGTATGTGTGAATGCTATTGTGGCGGCAAACCTCATCCTTGAATTTACCCCATCCTTGGTCCTTGTGTTTACAACCGTGACAGAGCACTTATCAGGATAAACTTTGGATATTCAAATGAATGTGAAGTTCATGACAAAAACTCGACTGAAGATGAATTTCTTTAATGAATGATTTTTTGGTTTCAAGTTGATATTCTGTTCCCAGCAATCGGTTGTAGCTGGAAGGGCATCCGCTGTGTAAAACATATGCTGGATAAATTAGCAGTTCATTCCGCCGTGGCAACCCCAGACTAATAAAGGGACTAAGCCCAAAAGAAAATGAATAAATGAATATTATCGATTATAGGATTAGAATGAGACTGATTTATTATTTTAAGATATTAATAGTTTTATATGCTGATTGAGTGTTCAAATTTATAGTAAAGATATTATAACAGAAACCAAAATCTATTTATTTGTCAAAAGAAAATTATCTTAATTTTTACAGAAACACATTTTTTTCAAGATAAATAGCCAATTAAAAAATTTTGACACACTTTTAAATATCGCTGGAATTGGGACTCAATAATGTTCAAACCCCTGTAGATAAAACTTTTCACTTGTTCATTCGAATGTGAAACTTTTTTAAAAGTTTTATTAGACATATATAATACTGTTTGGATAAATTTGGTTTATTCTTTATTCATTTGTATATTCATTTGAATGGGGATAACTTCTTATTACCATTCATTCATTCATTTTCTTGTCGGCTTAGTCCCTTTATTAATCCGAGGTCGCCACAGCGGAATGAACCGCCAACTTATCCAGCATATTTTTTACGCAACGGATGCCCTTCCAGCCGCAACCCATCTCTGGGAAACATCCATACACACACATTCACACTCATACACTACGGACAATTTAGCCTACCCAATTCACCTGTACCACATGTCTTTGGATTTGTGGGGGAAACCGGAGCACCCGGGGGAAACCCACGCAACCACAGGGAGAACATGCAAACTCCACACAGAAATGCCAACTGACCCAGCTGGGGCTCGAACCAGCGACCTTCTTGCTGTGAGGCGAACGTGCTACTCACTACGCCACCGTGGCGCCTTCTTATTACCAATTATAATCAAAGTATACAAAATTCAAAAATTTCTAATTTATATTTGCTGAATTTGAAGAAAGTCTAATTTTATTAATAAACTAAATGGCATAAATTAAATAAAACCATGGTAAAAACATTTTTACAGAAACATAAGCAGGGGTTGGCGGTTCATTCTGCTGTGGAATAGCTTAATAAAGAGACTAAGCCAAAAAGAAAATGAATGAATAAATAAGCAGGGGCCATAAATTCTTCCAACAAATGAATCATGTATTCATTAGTGAATTGAGGATTTGTTCCCCCAAATGAAAAAGAAAATGCCAAATTGCACGTGTTTTGTCCGTGCATGTGATTTGTAAAACTGTAAATTTACATGAACAATAAGAAATGCAGCTTATTAGAATGATTTACAGTATGACAGATCATTTGACATTGAAGATGTAGAAGTAATGGCTGCTGAAAATTACAGAAATGAATAACAGATTAAAATATAGTTGTTTTGAATGAAAAAATGTAAATATTGTTTTTACTTTATTTATTGTATTAAAAAAAAAAGGAATGCAGCCTTAGTATGCACTCAAGACAGTTCTACTGACCCCAAAATATGTTTACTGAATATGTATGTGACTGTATTACAGATCATTCACATTAAATGAAAAAAAGCTGAAAGACTGTGTATTTACTGAAACTTTCTGTCCTTGCGCTGTCAGGGCAGTGATATAAATTGAGACTAATCTATGATTGATGGCAGCAGAACTGAAATGCTCCCTGCAGGCTAATGTTTGTGTTGCTGATACATGGCCAAGCTAAGCTGTTTAAACATGGCTTGAATAACAATGAGTCTTTATGCTGATCGCTCTGTCCATCTCACCATACCATATTATGAGGTCACAGTGACCTAACTTATGAGATCAGACATGAGGTCAGCGGTTTTACTGGATCCCTTCGTGATAGTTTAAATAATGGAGGAGGGCAATTTAGATTCAGAAGTGAATGAGAAGTCATTTCAGCCCAAAAGAACAGCATGAAGGGGCTGCAGCCAAAATGAACAGCTCGAGGCAGACAGAAAAAAAGATTAGCTAGTGCTCCACCCAGTCTGTTGTTTTTTTTTCTTCATCACTCTCAACCAACCACAGACAAAGACTCTCCCCCCATTACTACATGATGTAAGAAGAACAAAACAGCTGCTTCAGTTACCTGGAAACATCCCATAGGGCACAAACACACATGAACCAAAAGCATAGGCAAACAAAGAATAGACACCAACCTGAAGAAAAAGGTCAGAGCTTCTGAACGCTAAACTGAGACATCTCTATGATTCAATTCTAGAGTTTCTGGGGATATAAATCAAAATAACATCCCTTTAGAACCTGACAGGTGTGTCTAGACTGTGGACACGGTAGATTGATCAAATATCAAACAGCAGAGAAGATCTGTCAGGGGTGACAGTAGCTAGTTACATTACAGATTGGGTTTATGGGCATCTGTGAGGATTTGTTAAAAGAGCTCTATCAATGCTACACCCTCAAGCAGGGCAATTACTGAACTGTAAATGAAAAATATCTGCTGAATGGTGAGCAAGCAGGCCATCCACTCTGTGGGTGAGGATGATGGATTCAGATTAAATTGCTTTGATTTGACCGTTCCAAGAAATATACATATAAGTCTATATAGATTAACAGCCATGAAATCAATTGTCTTCAATTTACAAACCATAGCAGATATTAGTTCTGGCATTTATTCCAGCATTGTGGTCTGTGTCACACTTCATGATCCAAAAAATTAAATAAATTTCAATTGTTTATGTATTTTTACTGTTATTTCTTAAGATAAATAACTATTAAATTTTTTTTACACAGTTTTGAATACTCGGGCGCCACGGTGGCGCGTGAGTAGCACGTTCGCCTCACAGCAAGAAGGTCGCTGGTTCGATCCCCGGTTGGGGCAGGTCCCGGTTGGGCCAGTTGGCATTTCTGTGTGGAGTTTGCATGTTCTCCCCGTGGTTGCTCCGGGGTGCTCCGGTTTCCCCCACAGTCCAAAGACATGCGGTACAGGTGAATTGGGTAAGCTAAATTGTCCATAGTGTATGTGTGTGAATGAGAATGTATGAATGTGTTTCCCAGAGATGGGTTGTGGCTGGAAGGGCATCCGCTGCGTAAAACAAATGCCGGATAAGTTGGCGGTTCATTCCGCTGTGGCGACCCCGGATTAATAAAGGGACTAAGCCGAAAAGAAAATGAATGAATGAGTTTTGAATACTGATGGATTTGGGAATCAATAATGTTCATAAACCTGAAGATGAACACATTCACAAACCATTGCAGCATAAAACTTGTCACTTGTTCGTTCAAAAGTGAAGCTTTATGCAATTAATTTTCTTAGAGTTCTATTTTTGTTTTGTTTTGATATTTTATTAGTATAGTTTGGATAAATTTGGTCTATTTTCATTTTTATGGTCCATTCATTTGAATGTGGTTAACTCATTATTATCAATTATAATTAAAGTATACAATATTCAAAAACTTTGATGTATGTATGTATAAAATCCTCCTGCATACATTCAAGGCCATCCATAACCTCACACCTCCTAACTTGTCTGATCTTCTCTATATCACCACTCATTCCCGCTCCCTTAGATCCTCTTCCTCCATTCACCTCTCTGTTCCCTCTGCCCGTCTCAGCACAATGGGGAGCAGAGCTTTCAGTCGCTCTGCTCCCAAACTCTAGAATTCTCTTCCTCCTGACATCCGTAACATTGACTCTCTCCCTCTGTTTAAATCCAGACTTAAAACTCATCTGTTCAAAATAACTTACTCTTTATAACTGCATACTACACTCTGTTTCATGTCTTTGTATTTTATCATCTTCTCTATTTTATACTATTTTTTAAAAAATTGTTTATATGATGTTGTACAGTGACCTTGGGTTTCTTGAAAGGCGCTTTAAATAAAATGTATTATTATTATTATGTACAAGTTCACTTATAATTTGACATTTTTAAAGAATGTCTACTTTTATTAACTAAATGGCATAAATTGAATAAACCATGGTACAAACATGATAACATTCAAAACTTTCAATTTTCTTTTGTTTATTAGAAAATACTGATCAGATACAATATGGATATAGAATATTAATATAAAAATACTTAGAAATTACTTTAAATAATACATTTTGATCCAAATGAATTAGAATATAAAAATTGTATTCAAATATTAAATGCATGACTGGCAGAGAGAATTCTGACATTTCACAAGTAAATCAAGTCATTTTTATCATACACTGAAGTATGATTAAAGATTTATTTTAAAAAAATTATTGCAAATTTACAAAACAAAGTAAAGTTTCATTAATGTCAACTTGGTCTGCCCATTAGCATTTACTTCATTAAAAATTAATCACAGATTGGATTGTTGTATAGCACAGCACAAAACAATGTAAAGCAGTTGTATATGCAAAATACGTCTTATAGAATTCTAAAATAGTCCCTTGTTTCAACATGATTGTGGACACATGGTGAAATACACGGTGCCTGCTCTTTGTGTACATGTTGAGCCCACTGTGAGAGTGGGTGAACTAACTGTGTCTGGAGGGTAAATGTCTCTCGGAGGCTGATGCCAGATGGAGGTGGGCACTGTGGTACCAGCTGGTGCTGGCATCAGACCTGAAGACACTCCTTTCTTTCATGCGATTTCACAGCCTCACACATGGCACATTTATACCTTTACCCTTAAACAGCTACCTTTCATTATACATAATAATGCATACAGCATATTGGTTTTGTGATTCAAGTGGAAAAATATGAGACGTCATAGTTCTTCTTTATTATAAAAACAACAGACATTCTATAAAAAATCTGATGTAGGATAAACAAAATGCTTATTATTTGATTTAAAGCACATTGCAAGAAAAAAGAAAATTATTTTAACTCCATTTATATACTTTTGATGTACTTTAAAAATGTTTACTGGGTTGAAATACGAGTTAGCTTTTAGGAGGAAACATAGATTAATATGTGTCCTTAACCCACAGAATATATTATAAATCTATAACATTTTCACATTCCACGCCCATTTGGCCACAAAGAACTGAACTGAAGTCCTGAATCAATCATAACTTAATATTTTCCATCTCAAAACATTTTAGAACTGATCAGCATCTTTCTCAATAATGAATGATTCCTTTTAAATTTTTTGACATTTCAAATTACAAATGATCCACAGCCTGATGCAAAATATATACATGTTTTCGGAATTGGTGAGAAAATGTATTTGAATATGTATCTAGATTCATTTAGAATCTAAAAATACATAGAAGTATACTATAATTATATTTAGAAGTATGGAGAATTGCAAATTTTGACTCATTTGAAATGAATGAACTTATTAAAACAGCTGAAATTTATGACGCCATTTTCAAAGAAACTAAAATAATTTTAAACTCCCGTTTTAAACGTTTATACATCTGTAAAGTAATTGTTTTTATTTTTTTAAACCTGGACAAAATAAACAAGTATTTTGAGGGTTTTGATGTGTGTAAATGCCATTCCTTTACTTTAAACTATTTTTTAGATACTTTTTGGGTGTCAAAATTGTGTTCTTTCTGATCAATTAAAATCAGAATGACTGGACAACCATGTTGCCTTTAAATTGACAGTGGATGCCTTAAAGTCAAAAACACTGAAAATCATTCTGCAAAACAGCATCTCTTAAAGCAAAATATATTTTAAAAGGTGTCTTAAATTGTATTTATTTATCATATCTTTTATTGATTTGATTATGATCTTTTTATGTCTATTCAAATAATATTTTATTGATTTGATTATTATCTTTTTATGCCTATACAAATAAAAGTCAATGGTACTTTGTAAACAGAAAATGACAACCGAATTAAGCGTTTATAATCACTAATAACTATAACTCTTTAAAACAAAACCACTACTGGAATCAACACTCATTTGTACAACAGCCCTATTGACTCAAAACCTATAAAACCAGAGTCCTCGTGATAAATTAGACCAGCCCTTATCAGCTGGCGGTTTTTGAGGACACCGGGGTGGAGACTGATTTTAACAAACAAAGAGGCCTGGGGTCCTGTCAGAAACAGACATCACGTCATTCCCGTTCCTTCTCACTGCGCATCACTTCATTAAAACAGCATCATGGCGACGTACAGCAACACTCAACGACTGAACAACAAATCCTTGTAAAACCTAGTCAACTTTCCACAGTAGACCTAAATCACACAATCTTAACAAGGTCAGGTGTGTTCATAAATGCGCTATATTCATAACACAGGCCTGTCGGGGAAATGCTATAGGCAACTCACCGTACGCCGCGCCGATTTCGGTCATCTCAGCCATTTTGAGGGTTGGGCGCGCTGCGATTCGGATAACAGCCAAAGAGTAAACAATAAGCTAGATGTCGGTGGTACTTCGTTTAGCTGATATAATGTGGATGGTTCATGGCTACATCTCTCCGTTTGACGGTGTGCTCGTATGTGGTGCGGTCCAGGCCGGTGTGATGCTGAGCGGCTGGAAAGGGATGCACTGCGTCAGATCGAGACCCTGACCGTAAGATCCGCCCACCAGCATCAGCATCCAAACACCGAGACACACACCGCTCTGTCTCTTTCCAGCAACTTCAGACCCGCAGAGGTACATGGAGTTCCTACAATTCATTAATTCATTTCAGGATACTATATTCTTTTAGTCAGCCTTATCACACAATAATGTCACTTGATGAAATAAAACAACATCTCACAATCTTACTGTTTTGTTGTTTTAAAAATGAACAGTTTTCAGTTTAAATAATCAAAAAATGTTAATTTCAAGCATCATTAAACTGATTTCCATTTCCTGCCATTGTTGTAAGGATTAATCGTTTATTCACTTAAGGATTAATCATTAAGGATTGTTCTTGTTATCAATGTTGGGAATGATAGCATTTTTACTGCTTCTTTTTTTTACTTTCAGTATTCTTTGAAGAATGCAAAGATTTTTTAGAATTAAAATATTTTGTAATATTATACTTTACTGCCCCTTTTAAACTGTTCAGTGTCATTGATATTTTAAAACAAGCAATTTATGTGAAACAAAAACATAAATCATATTATAATTTTTGATTTTTTTGCAGCAAAACAAACATTGATGACAATCAGAAATGATTTTGAGCAGCAAATCGAGAGATTAGAATAAACTCTGAAGGATCGTGTGACAAAGGCATGCTTCTTTCAAAAACATTTTCAAAAATACTGTTTCCATTTTTTGAAAGTGTTAAAATAGAAAGTAAAAAAAAAATAGATCAATATACTTAAAAATATATAAATTTGTTTTGTTTTATTGATTCATGCAATTAAATTAATGCCTGCAATTAACAAAAACTGAAAACCCATGTCCGCATGGGGTATGCAAAAATCAATATGTTGGACATCTGAAAATGCAGCATTTGCAGTAATATTTAAAAAATAATAATTTAAATCAACTGAAAAACATATGGGGTGCCACGGTGGCGTAGTGAGTAGCACGTTCGCCTCACAGCAAGAAGGTTGCTGGTTTGAGCCTCGGCTGGGCCAGTTGGCATTTCTTTGTGGAGTTTGCATGTTCTGCCCGGGGTTGCGTGGGTTTCCTCCGGGTGCTCCGGTTTCCCTCACAAGTCCAAAGATATGCGGTACAGGTGAATTGGTTAAGCTAAATTGTCCATAGTGTATGTGTGTGAATGAGAACATATGGATGTTTCCCAGAGATGGGTTGCGGCTGCAAGGGCATCCACTGTGTAAATCAAATGCTGGATAAGTTGGCGGTTCATTCCGCTGTGGCGACCCTGGATTAATAAAGGGACTGAGCCGAAAAGAAAATGAATGAATGAAAAAAATATATTAATGTGAAATATTTGAAATCACAATAAAAAAAGCTTAAATGTTTTATTTGTTTTGTCGAATGGCATTATAAATACTAAGTTCAAATCTCAGGGGATACTTCATGAATATTCAGGAATCTCAAAAAAACAATCTGACAATCTGCACCTGCTGATATCGTGAACTGTGTAATTAGGCTGTCCCATGTGGCCAGAGGACTGCAGTAACTGCAAAGAAAGATAATCATTATGATTGTTGTTAGTACCATGCACCATATATTTTATACATTACACAAAGCACCACCAGTCGGTTAAGGTTCTGACAGATTGAATGCAGTACTTTAAATAACCACTAGGTGACCTCACTCCTTTCTCAGTGTCATGGCTTATAAAGGCATCAGCATGCATGGAAGTGGCAGACTGTTTTGGCACATAGTTTAGCACTGTCTGTTTAATATCACTCACATACAGCATAGCAAAAGAAAATCTCACTCTTAACAAAACTTTTATCTCAGTATCAATGAATTATAAACTGTTATGGCATTCCTAATAAGCAGATTGTCATTAAGAGTGGAGGTCTTTGATCTCACACGAGTCTTTGGCCGCAGTTCAAGATTTTTTAGTTCAAATATAATGGTCTGTGGAATACAGGCCATTTTCTGTTCTTTCTGTTAGCTGGTTTTAAATGTATTTGTTCCTGATGGCCTGCACTCAGCGTTCAGATCAGCTGCATTGTTAATAACTATGAGTCAGTCTGAATCAGAACTTTAGCCCTCAAAGACACATGGCACAATAGCATTGTTTGTATATAAAGCAATAAAAGGATACTTGATTTTCAATAAATGTAGATTAAAAACTACAAAACATTAAATTTATCATTCACAACTTACTTTTCAGATAATATAACATAACTGAGGCCAAATATATTGGGCTCAGTGTGCAGTAAATTCATAGCCTCACACTCTCCATTTAAACAAATCGGACAAGTGCAAAACTGCAAAGTCATTCATTCAGTCATTCTCCTTCGGCTTAGTCTCTATTCATCAGGGGTCACCAAAGTGGAATGAACCACCAACTTATCCAGCATATGTTTTACACAGAGGATGCCCTTCCAGCTGCCACCCAGTACTGAGAAACATCCTTACACACTCATTCACGCACATACTGTACACTACGACCAATTTAGTTTATTGAATTCACCTATAGTGAAAGTCTTTGGACTGTGGGGGAAACCGGAGCACCCAGAAGAAACCCATGTGCACACAGGGATAATGTGCAAACTCCACACAGAAATGTCAACTGACTCTGTCAAGCGACCTTCTTGCTGTGCGGTGATAGTGCTAACCACTGAGACACAGTGTCACCGTAAACATCAAATTACACTTCAGATATTTTTTCCCCACTGCAGATGAGCAAATATCAGTGTGTAAAGATCTACCTAAAATGGAAAAACTTTTCCTCAGGAAATGTACTGAAGGTGTAATTTGTAGTTTTTGCCAGTTTATGACCTGTTGGCCTTCTGCTGCTCGCCATCTGGGCAATCAAAATGTTTGCCTTATTTTTTTATATGAGTGTGACCAACTTGGGCTGTGTCTGCAAAACAATACCTATTTGAGGGGACAGCCTTTTGCAGCATTTTCCAAAACTGTACTGTTATTAGTGTTTGTCCTTTTATTGTTTGTTGCTGTGCTTGTTGATTGTAAAACTATGAGCAATGCTGTGATCTGATTGGTAGTTTGATTGACGTGTTTGCCCCGCCCCACCTCCATGCTGATTGGACCGCTTACTCAATTGTGAATGTGACTGTGTTTTACCCAAAGTTGAATTTTGCTACTCCTGGCAACCAGAAAAAAAAGAATGAACCATTATGCTCTTCTCCACCAAAAAAAAAAAGAAAAGATTTGTGGACATTAGGCATGGGATGATAACCGTTTTTAAGGTATACCGCGGTTTGGAAAAGTCAAGGTTTTAAAACCGCCAACATTTTCTGCTATACCGTTTCTAAGGTATGTGTAGGATTTTTTATTTACATTATTTGTTGTAGTTTTTTAGGACAACAGTATCTCCAGCAGAAAAGATATCCAAAGATGCTGTTGTAAATTGTAATGAAATCTGTGTTTTTGAAACAAATGAAGACAGCAGAAGTCAATTATTCACTTGAATTATTTAGCCTGACATGTTTACTGTCCCAAAATATGTTTCTCAAAATAAAATATATTGTGTTCAAAGGGGGAAAAGTTTTTGTTTTTTACCCAGACATTTAAAAAGAATATATTTTAGAGCAGTGATCACAATTCCGTGAAACCGTGATATTTTTATCCAAGGTTATCATGCATGCCTAGTGGACATATAGCACTATTGGTTGAAATATATATTTTTTTTAAATACATTTTTTGTTAGCTAAATTGTGAATTCACAGTTTGTACTTATGAAGAACAATGAGTGTTTTAAATGGCCTGCATTTTTTCCAATTATAACCCAATGCAAATTTTTCCCAGATGCAATATTTTTTTTATAACTAACTTATCCTCAAGATAAATTTAAGGGTAAAAAATATATAGTTCAAATCTGTGATTGGGTTAAATCATATTAAAGGGATAGTTCTACCAAAAAAGTAAATTTACTTTAAGTTTACTCATTCACTTTTAAGTAGTTCTATCCAAACATTTTTTAATTAATTTTTTTCAGTTAAACACAACAAAAGATATTTTGAAGAATGTTGGCAATGACATCTATATCTATAGTAAAAAAAAAACATGGAAGTCAGTTACCAGTTTTTATCATTCTTTAAAATATCTGTGCTCAACTGAAGAAACTCAAGAAGTTTGGACCAAATGGAGTCTACGAAAAAGGCATTTTCATTTTTGGTCGAACTATCCATTTAATTGTGTTCAACTACAGGAATCTCACTCTTCCTCCTAACCTAATCTCTTTTACTTTTTATTTATTTTTAACCTAAATGGAGTGCTAAAATTAGTTGTGGGTTAATTTTAGTAGTTCTGAAATGGCTTTGACCTACCATTGGCCTGTGGTGATTGTAGAATTGTCTGTGGCTCTACAAGTAAAAATGAACTGTAAAAAGCTGCTTTGTTGTACAAATGTAATCATAATTGCATAAATAAGTATGCCAAGACTTGATTGTAGTGCCAAACTGCAGAATCTTGCAAACAGATGCATTCTTAGCTGCTATTTTCTCAATTTTGTAAATTCAGTGTGTGTGGGCATTCGCTGTAACGTTGTACCATTACACAAAAATTACACACTTTTTGAGCACAAAATGAAGAAAGAAAAAAAAATCTAGTTTGAGTAGATCGGGACCTTTAGTGTTTACTCATCAGTGGGGCCTTTGGTCCATGTTGCCATGACAACCACGTCAACAATACCCAAGACAGGACTAAACACTGGTCAGTTCAGAGGCACTTTGCTGGCCAAGTCTGTGGAAACACTGTGTGTGTGAAGGCATGGCCGCTTATGTGTGTGTTTGGTATTATGAGTCACTATTTGCCTGTGCAGGTTTCTCTCTGTCTGTCGGCCTCCATGTTTTTGTGACAGGACTTGTTATTTTGAAGTCTGTGGGTCAGTTGGCAGGTCCGGGGTCAGCGAGGGGCATAGTGTGCAGGACCTCGTCCAGCAGCTGCAGGGCACGGTGTAGATGAACTTCCACCCAGCACGGTGTCTGTTTGATGGTCTGTCGAGGGTAGTCGGGTCCCCAGCCCTTCACAAAACTAAGGCGCAGGATGCACAGGCGACGCAGGTCATCAACACCTATCCCAGCTGCAGCGGACAGACCTGCCAAAGTGTATATGGGACAGTCTGAGGTGGACACATGAGGTGATTTGATTCTTAAACACTGGCTTAATATTCAATTCATGAAATTGTCTCTCAGCTATTCTCTCTAAGCGACTGTAATCTAGCTTGGTGTGTTACAAAAATACTAGGACTAAATATAAAGAGTTGACTGAATCAGAAAATACTGGTCAAGCTCTATGTTTTGATGACAAGAAAGAAAGATTTATTAGTGTCAGTTGTTTTTTAATCAAACTACGTTTGTTGCAATTTATTTATTTTTTTTACTAAAAAGGACTGATTCATAATAGTCATTTATTGGAGAATCTGATTTAACTAAAACACAACCAGCTTGTATTAGTTATTCCAAAGCAGCTCCATAAAAGGTGCACATCATTGCAAGAGTCAAAATCAGAAAGGTTAAGGAGTCGTGTATAGGGTGGGCAGGATATTAACATAGTTAACCTGCATTCATACAGTATATATTCTCCTTCCACGGAAAAAGTAAACTAAAAATAACTAAATTAATTTGCTCATGAGTTAGCCTCACACTTTTAGCATTTGATTTATTAAATATAATTAGTTCAAAAGTGTAATTTGTTCATGAATGGTTTTGTGGATTTACAATGGTTTTGTTGTATGTTTTTGGGTCAATTAAAGAACCAGCTCATGAAGTAATTTGTTTATTTATCTGACTATGCTGGTTAATGTTCTTCAAAAAACCCAGAGTCATTTGTACTTGAATTAAACTACAGAAGTCACACTGTAGCTGTTAGCATGAAGCTTGCGGACACAACTCAATAGAAAGCTACGCTTTCTTGGCACTATTTTGCCATGCACTGCAAATTCAAAACGACTGGCACAGTAAGCTTCGTCTATGGGTTTGAAGAATTGTTTTTGAAAACATTTAAATAGTGATACTATTGAAACCAATGATTGTGGTAGCAGTGACTCACTGATGGCTGGAGCGATTCCTCCAACACTACCAGGCCCAGGGATGCTGCCAGCCACCGCTGCAGCCTGAGCAGCCGCTGCTGCCTGTGCGGTCGCTGCCTGCTGCTGCATTTGCCTGTGACACTGACGGAGATCAAATACCTGGAAGAGTTTAATGACATTCATTTACCTGTGCTTGAACTGAGAACAGATATTTCAGTCCTTAACAGCTTAATTTTTAACCCTTGTGTTCAAATTCACTACCCTTTCGTTGTGTTAGTGGCTGTTTTTGCCCCATTGACTTCCATTAAAATGACATGCACTCTACTGTTGATCATCAGTTGGCACGGTTAACCTTTTAGATAGGCCTGTGCAAAAAAAGTTTCTGTTTTTTTTATAGAGTTCTACGGAGTATAGCAGAAATTTTCAGTGTGTACAAATACACTCACTACATTTACAATGTTCTGAAAGCTGAGCTGCTTATTTTGATTTTCTCAGATGTTTCAAGTAAGTGCGAAAAGGTCACTCTTTCTCTTTCTCACACACACTCGCACACACACACAAACACGCACACACACACACACACACTACTCCTTAAGACTCAATATAAAAGCCAGAAACTAAGCTTTTTAGCACTGCAACTAATGATCAACTAAAAAAAATTACAAGTTGTACCTCTTCCCAACAGGGAAAACCACCAACAATGCATGAAAATATGGTGTCATTGCTTTGCAATAAAAAAGAATTATAAATTATAATGGAAATCACCAAGGCAAAAACAGCCACAAACAAAATGGAAGAATGGTAAATTTGCCTATAGTGTATTGTTGAGTTTTTTTTTTTTACATTTTCAAAGCATTTTCCAAAAATATGTGTCAAAATAGGATTTGTTACCAAACATCGTTCCATTTTCTAAAGCACAGAAACATTTGTGGCTCAAAAGCACCCTATAGTGCATAGAAAATCCCATACATAACATGAAGGTTCATTCTAATGACTTACACTACTAATTTTTCCTGAAAATAACAGATTTTCCAAATACATGTATTATCTGCAGTGCACTAGAACATGGTTTTTCTCGTACTGGTTTAGATCTGATTTAACTGCACCAAAGGAAGCAGTTAAAGGTGTGATGTCATTAAAGGTGCACCTTAATGAGGGCTCCAGGGTAGATCTTGTGGACCGCGTCCCCTGGCGCTCTCCCTGCCTCTCTGTCAAGGTAGTAACTTTGCACAAAGACAGCATGGTCACTAAGGCAGCGCATCCACACGTCCCCTTCCCCACGGCACTCCAGCTGAACCCCTTTACCAATGTGAAGCCTGTTGGGTGGATGTCAGGTGTTCATATGCTCGCATCTACACTGAAGAATATGTATAATTAATATGCTGGATGCACACTGACCGTGCCCTCTCGCTGGCATCAGTTCGGTGAACATTGCTAAGCTGACCCAGGCAGAAGCGGTCTCCACCCGAAGGGTCCACATATCCATCCACCGTCACCACAGGACAGTTTGCTAGAACTTTAAACATCTCCCCAACCTGCACATCCATCTCAAAATAAGAGATTGAGCACCAGAACTCTGGGCCTGTATAGCGCACACACAATGAAACATGGAATAGGGTTAATACAGATTGTTTGTATACAGATTGTTTATGTAGATCAGTGGTCATCAAACTTGTTCCTGGAGGGCCGGTGTCCAGCAGATGTTAGCTCCAACCCTATTCAAACACACCTGAACAAGCTAATCAACGTCTTACTTGAAACATCCAGGCAGGTGTGTTGAGGTAAGTTGGAGCTAAACCCTGCAGGACACCGGCCCTCCAGGACCAAGATTGGGGACCCTTGATGTAGATAAACGTGTTTGTGTGTGTGGTACCTGGATGGTTGGAGACTGGTTGAGGATATGATGTGGGTGTGTGATGCTGAGACCCTAATAAAATATACAAATAAAATAAAAATAAAACAATTTAAATTCACTGAGGAGCATGCTGTATATATAATAGAGGTATATCATAGTTACTGATACTGTTTTATTATATAGCATTTAAAAGATTGGGTGTCAGTTTTTACATACAAAAGTGGCTGGTGTGAGGGGGAGGGGCTTGCTGGTGACTTCGTCCATTCTGCTGTGGTCCAGTAGGAGTATAAGAGGCTGTGCTGGTCCCTGTCCAGGTCGTCGCTGAAACACAATTGAATTTAAAGCAAATGAATAGTTCCAATTTTCAATCTTTCTCTGATAAATAGCATAAAAGAACACAACTGAAAATCTTGATTAATTTAAACAGTCAATGGTGAACACATTCCAATCCAAAGTAAAGATTATTGCAAAGTGAGTCTGAAATTTTTGTCTGTAATTTTCGCACGTTAAAAATAAATTCGACCTTGCATTGTGTGAATCAGGTTTGATTTTTTCAGTTTTTCACATCCGAAAAAGCTTTTTGAGAGGTGTTTTGACGGTTCAGAGCTACTGTAGTGAAAGGCAAAATACAGTATACCATCACTTGTGGCTTTAGCAAAGAGAACTTTATGATAAAAGCAGGGCATAAAATAAAAACAGAATGTGGCGGAGAGTTGAGATCCCCTATAGCACTTCTCTCGTGCTCTCGTACCTTTGACGTACTGCCCATAATAGAAAGCTAGAGCATTTGGTTTGTTGCTCCAATACGTCAATGTGGCCACCATCTATTATAATGTCTATGGTACTGCCAGGCTGTGCTCCAGATATGTTTACATACATAAATATGTGAAGTGTCACAAGCGATGTATTAAAAATCCACTGATTTTCCTAACCCTAACCCTAACTTTGCATTTGGGGATAATCCCGCACAGTTCTTTGATAATAAGCGGAACTCTCCTTCCTCTCTATGCAGTATTGAATGAACACAATATGTAGCCTATTTCTATTCCTATTCCTCTTTCTTTTTCTATTTTGAAGAACAGAGAGGAGAACAAAGCATTACTGCTTAAACTGTGTTGTTTTTCAGAATGGATTAATTAATATGCATTGGACTCTTTGGTTTGTGTATGTGATGAATTATTTGGATATGAATATGAAAAAAGCAGTATGCAAAGACCTTTAGAATTAAAACTTACAGCTTTTTACACCAGTCACCACAACTGAACCTCTCCAGAGTTTGTTTTCAAGAACCCCTTGTTTAGGCAATCTCAGACCAACTGTTTTGTTGCGGAATTGAGATCAACTGGCATGTTCACATATGCATAAATAAGCCAAGCTAATGGAGAAAATGTGCCAGGTTCTAAAACAAATGCTTTAAACACGCTACAGTAGATGGTAAAGAACATTTACACAATGTTCGACTCACTATGGTAAGAGCTCTGTGTCTGTGTGTGTTTGGAGCTGTTGTATTCGCTCTGGCTGACAGAGGGCTGCTGGGATGAGGGTTGGCTGTGTGTGGGTGCATGACTGTGTGTTGGGGTGGAAGGTGGAGAGCTGGAGGACAAGGCCCGTCCTGCTGGTGATGCGATCTGGAGGAGACCTTCAGGACGTTCAGCCTGTATGGACAACCTAGGAGCGCTCGCTTTGAAAAGAGTTAGACAGATAGAAAATGACTTGTCAATATCAAAATTCAAGGTGATATTAATCTACTTAAGATTACTCTGTCAGCTGGTTTGCTTAGTCAAAGTTTTGCTGTACATACGGGGTGGAGAAAGGGGCAGGTTGGGGTAAAGAGTCACAGATGAAGTGTTCCGCTGGGGTGGCTCTGGGGACATCATTCTCAGCGGCTGTGGGCTGTAGTGATCTGGAGGATGGTGGTCATGCTGTAATGTCATACTCGATGGACCCTCCAACTGGATGCAGTCATGTATGTGCTCTTCTTTTATAAGCCTGCCTGAGGGACGAGAACTAGTGTCAAAACATTGTTGAGCTCCTTTCCAAACTCATGCTCCTGTTTATGCCTCTCACTGCAAGGCGAGTCCTTGCATGTCTCGATCTGACACATTTTATGGCAGTCTCTGTCTGATTAAAGGCTGGCTGCCAGCAGCATAGCGATCAGGGCCGTCAGCGATTAGCCGTGATGAATGTTTGAGACATTCTTTCACATGGAGAAACACAAGCGCTAATGTCCCCTACTATTCATTCAGAGTTCCACTCACCTGTGTTTGGCAAACTGAATCCCACTGCAAAACAAGAAGAAAGAAAAAAATAATAGAACACAATGCATTGTATCATAAATTCAATGACGTATATAAAAGAATCACGTTAAGATTACTGTCTGTTCATCAAAATATTTTCTGAAATTGTAATAGTGATGAAGCTATTAACATACGCACCAATCCCAGGAGACACCACACGCTCATAGTGGTAGGGGTTCACACACACGTTATCATACTTCAGATCAAACGCATACTGACAGAACTTGACATGTTTGAGTTCATTCTTGTGAAGGTCTGGCCATCTCCACAGGCGAGCGTATATAACATGAGGAAAACCCTTCCGTCCTGCCACCTGAGAAGCAATGACAACACTTCATCTCAACATGCAGTACAAGAGTCCATTGTTGTTTACACAAATTTATAATTATTGTGCCAAAATAATCTGAAAAATTATATAGTCTACTACTTTAGACAGAAATTTATATGTGGGCTATTCTTTCCTAATTGACTGTATCTTCTTAGTTTTGCATGTCTTATTGTTTAAGGCGTAGGTAGATATGAGATTGAGCTACGAATATTTAACAAAAGGAAGACTTTTGGTCATTCAGGTTTTCTTTTACATTCACCAGCAGGGCTGGACTGGGACAAAAAAAAGCCCTGGGCATGATCTAGAGCGGCCCACCATGCCTTCATATGTCTAATATTTTTTAGGGACTCTCCCTAAGAGTAATGTTATTCATTCATTCATTCATTTTCTTTTCGGCGTAGTCCCTTTATAAATCTGGGGTCGCCACAGCGGAATGAACCGCCAACTTATCCAGCATTTGTTTTACGCAGCGGATGCCCTTCCAGCCGCAACCCATTTCTGGGAAACCTCTATACACACTCACTCACAAACACACACTATGGACAATTTAGCTCACCCAATTCACCTATACCACATGTCTTTTATATATATAAAACATATATATATAAATAATATATATATATATAAACATATATATATAAACAGCTATTCTAAACCAATGTTTTCCATTGATTTTGCCGTCGCTGGTGTAAAAGGCCGACTGTACGCAGTTTGCATAGATTACGCAGCCACGCCCTCAAGGGTCACAGATTTCGACGGTCACAGAATATGGCGTAACACCGGTTCTGTGTCGCCTCAGCAACCGCCCTTAAACCCGAACTTGATTCTGATTGGTCAACGCTCAGCCAATCGTCAAGTATGCTGATCGTAAATTTAAAAAGCACAGTCAGTCTCGCAGTTCCTGTCAGCTTCCTGCAGCCAATTAGACACAAAAGCCTGGGATCAGACTAAACAACAATTTTTAGGATGGAATTACAACTAGAAATAATTTAAAAACAACATGCACACCGGCCCACTAAGGACGCAGCCCACGGGGATTCTCCGAGTTGTCCCGATGGCCAGTACATGCCTGTTCACCAGCCACCTTTTTATATATACATACAACTCAAATAACTACTTGTTACAACCAAGGTATACAGAAGAGCATCTCTGAATGCATAACACATCAAACCTTGAAGCAGATGAGCTACAGCAGCAGAAGACTGGTGACATTACTGTCAGTTAAGAATGCTGTAAGTCTCACAGGCTTACAGATATTTGGTACCGGAGGTCTGGATAAAAGGTCTTGTATGTTGAGTCTCAGTGTCTGGCTTGACATTTGGTTGTGAAGGTCAGAATTTGGCATCTGTAACATGAAAGCATGGATCCCTGGGAATAGTGTGGGGAATATTTTCTTGGCACACTTTGGACCTCTTAGTACCAATTGGGCATGGTTTAAATGCCACAGCTCACCAAATATTTAAGCAGATAATCTCCATCCCTTTATGACCACAGTGTAGCCATCTTGTGATTACTTTCAACAGGATAACATGGCATGTCTCAAAGTTACACATTCAATTAATCTCAAATGTCCGCCACAGTCCATAGCACTTTTGGGGTGTGGTGAAACGGCATATGTCAACAAATATGCAGCAACTGTTTGATGCTATCATGTCAGTATGGACCAAAACCTCTGAGTCATCTGAGAATCTGTGTCAAAAAGAATCAGGCAGCTCAGAAAACAAAAGTGAGTCAAACACAGAACTAGCAAGGTGTGCCTATGGCCAGTGAGTGTATGGATTTAGTGTTATTTTTTCTGCACTGACCCAAAACATCTTAGTAATCAGAGTATACCAAGTATTATAGTGATTTTCCACCCTGTCTTGAGTCCGAACTCTGTTCCAAAGAACTATTCTTTTTGAAGAAAAATGAATTTGATTTTTTTGGCATACAAATAAGACATAAGTAAATGCCAAATGAAATAGAAGACTGATGCTGTAATATGATGTAAAACACAACTGGAAAATCATGATGCCTCATCTGTTTAATTGGCTTTCAGTATGAAACATACTCAGCTTGAACATCAGGACTTAGTTATAATAATAGTAATTATTTGTTATGATTTATCTTTAGAATAAATAAACTTATAATTGAACTAAAATTTGCTTTATATAAATTACTGTTCAAAACATAAAGATTTTTAATACTCTTATTCCAAGGCAGCATATTGTTTTAGCATAACAGGCTTTTTTTTCAACATTCATTACTATAGTCTTCAGGGTCGAGAGGGGTCTGGATGCAGACCTGGCGAAGTGCAATCTGAGCTGCATCCAATGCTTTTTAATTGGCTCACCTAACCCCACCCCTAACCCTACCCCTCACAGTGATGTCACTCGCTCCATTGAGTGCATTGTGTCTGACGTTGCAAGTTAACACATTTTCACCGTCACCAATTTTACAATATTTCAGATTTTTTTTGCAATGACCCCAAATATTTTAACATTATGTACATTTTTGAGAGATGCTTATTATGCTAATATGCTTATTTTAATATTTCAGCCTGCAAAGAAAACAAAATTTAGGTGATAAATTATTATTATTATTTAATAAACTTATATTTTAATTTTTGAACTCTATGGATGCATGCTGAGGATTTTGACAGATATCATCCACTTGATGTTAAATGCAGGAAATCCAAGTTTTAAAAAGGTTTTGCTTTTTCTGATGGCATAGTGGCTCAGTGCTTAGCACTGTTGCTTCAGAGCAAGAAGGTTGCTGGCTCGAGTCCTGGCTTGACCTGTTGGCATTACTGTGTGGAGTTTGCATGTTCTCCCTATGTTCACGTGGGTTTTCTCCGGGTGCTTCTGTTTCCTCCACAGTCCAAAGACATGCGGAATAGGTGAATTAAGTAAACAAAATTAGCCATAGTGTATGAGTGCATGTGTAAATGCAGGAGTGTATGGGTGAATATGGGGATATTCATTCATTCATTCATTTTCTTTTCAGCTTAGTCCCTTTATTAATCCGGGCTCGCCACAGCGGAATGAACCGCCAACTTGTCCAGCATTTTGTTTTACGCAGCGGATGCCCTTCCAGCTGCAACCCATCTCTGGGAAACATCCATACACACTCACTCACATTCTTACAATTTAGGGACAATTTAGCCTACCCAATTCACCTATACCACATGTCTTTGGACTTGTGGGGGAAACCGGAGCACCCGGAGGAAACCCACGCAACCACGGGGAGAACATGCAAACTCCACACAGAAATGCCAACTGACCCAGCCAAGGCTCAAACCAGTGACCTTCTTGCTGTGAGGCGAACGTGCTACTCACTACACCACCGTGGCACCCGGTGAATGATATATTCATTTACATTAATTTCATACATAATTTTTAATAAATATATATATTCATTCATTTTCCTTCGGCTTAGTCCCTTATTTATCAAAGGTCACCACAGCGGAATGAACCGCCAACTTTTCCGGCATATGTTTTACGCAGTGGATGCCCTTCCAGCCACAATCCAGTACTGGGAAACACCTATACACTCAGTCATTCACACACACTCTCATACACTACGACATTTTTAATGTAAAATACTGCATTATTTTCTATCTTTAACAGTTAAACTGGGTGGACAAACAACCCTGACAGATGCTTTATTATTCTATACAGAACTTGCAAAACATAATCTAGTTAATGACTTCTCATGGTTTTAATAAGGCGTTTCAAAAGTTTAAGACCATAACATCACGCAGAAAAACATTACGTGCAGATGTCAAAGAAAGAGAAGCAAACAGAAGACAAAAAGCACAGAAAAACATTTTGACTTCGCTGTCATACCATCTTCTCTAAATCATGTGTGAGTGGCAACACACTGTGACCTCATTTGCTATTGGAATGACTTACAACTCTCCACCCTGGAGACTGACCTTCCTGAGCGAGTCAAAGCGGAGACAGTCGGCTCACAGACACAGAGACAGAGCTAGTCCGCTGCCAAACCCATTACGTTTTACAAACTCAAACACAGACAGAACACCATATTAAACTCTCAGAACTCTCTCGTTTTCATAAACATCACATTTCTCCACTAACAAACCCTAAGAGCTGCGTACGATGTAAAACAGACAGTTTAGCGAATGCATACAGATGGACGTATACATTCAGAACTTGTTGCATAAATGTGCCACTTGAACGCATTGCACTCATGCTTCAAATACTGACACAGTCGTCTCTCTTTCTCCCACATACACAGAGTGCGAGACAGACAGGCTTAAGCTTGGCTCCGCCTCTTTCCTGTGTTTCAGACAAAACAAGCGTTCCTCGCCCTCCACCCGCCTCGCTCTCTGTCTACAGCTGGGGGAAGGGAAAACTCTCTGTCTCGGGCCTCTCTGAGTCTCTCTCAAATCTTCAAATGACTATTTTGGGAGAAAAGATTTCCATGTTAACATCACCCATACCTCCATTCTCCTCCTCTGATAGATTCAAAAGTGCTGCCGATGTGAAAGACAGACTTTTGGTCTTAAATGTGAAAAGTGATTACACTTTTAAAAGCAATGTGCTGTGACTGTTTTATGTCGGTGAAAGTTATTATAAGCATTTTGTATGTATTTTAGTTCATTCTGGCCTTGAAAATTTATTATGATTCAGATGACAAAAGTGCAGTCACTTCTGTCATGAAATCGGGGATGCAACCTTTAGGAAATAACTTAACTGTGTCTTTTTTTCTGAATTTTGATGTGTAATTAACGTGGACAGGCGGGAGCTTTATTTGATATTGTTTATGTTCCAGTTTCATTTTGAAGTGGAGAACTGGCCACATACCCTGTTTACAATGTGTGCAGTCACATTCACTAAAAATAATCCAACGCTGAAAAATGATGGGCTTTTCCATAATAACAAACTATTTATGTGTAAGATGATACCAGCAGTCTGGTATACAATAATAACTCTGCTGAAAAGAACAGAATTTCTTTGCAATGCTAGTATAAGCATTATTTTAACATCATATTAATATTATTCCATTCATTCATTCATTCATTTTCTTTTCGGCTTAGTCCCTTTATTAATCCGGGGTCGCCACAGCGGAATGAACCGCCAACTTATCCAGCATTTGTTTTACGCAGCAGATGACCTTCCAGCCACAACCCATCTCTGGGAAAAATATTATTCCAGTATTTGTTAATATTTTGGATCAATGAGTCTTACATTTAGATTTTATTTTTATTTTTAAATGTTATAAGATGGTGACACGGTGGCTCAGTGGTTAGCACTGTCGCCTCACAGCAAGAAGATTGCTGATTTGAGTCCCAACTGGGTCAGTTAGCATTTCTGTGTGGAGTTTGCATGTTCCCCCGTGTTCATGTGGGTTTCCTCCGGGTGCTCCGTTTTCCCGCACAGTCCAAAGACATGTGGTATATGTGAATTAATAAACTAAAATGGCCGTAGTGTATGTGTGTGAATGAGTATGCATGAGTGTTTCCCAGTACTGGGTTGCAGCTGGAAGGGCATCCGCTGTGTAAAACATATGCTGGATAGGTGGGCAGTTCATTCCACTGTGGCGGCCCCTGATCATTAAAGGGACTAAGCCGAAGGAAAATTACGAATGTTATAAGATTTAGGAATAAATAGAATAAATAATTATAATTATATATGCGTGTTGTGTAAATAAAAAAAATGTCAGTACTTTAAAATTCAGTATTTGTAATTTAAAGCGTATTTTTTCTTCTTTTAATAAGCTTTTTAAAAATATTAATATTTATATTTCAGCCTTATTTTGATTATCAAAAACTAAAATGAAAATTAATAATACTAGTTACAAAAACAACACTGACTAAAAGTTGTTCCCACCAAGGATCCTTAACTAACTTTCCTTAACTAACTAATTTCATGGTCAATCAGCTTCATCAAAAGTCACTGACCTGTTGTAAATAATGTTGGCTGCTAAGTTTTGCATGGCTATGCTGCTTTGCTAAACAGACCAGCATCAAACCAGCTGAATTAACATTTCAGCAGTTAGTTAGTTAA
The DNA here is from genome assembly GCA_903798035.1 of Danio albolineatus. Taxonomy (NCBI): domain Eukaryota; kingdom Metazoa; phylum Chordata; class Actinopteri; order Cypriniformes; family Danionidae; genus Danio; species Danio albolineatus. The sequence continues at coordinate 834,301 of CAIGQQ010032119.1, forward strand.
AGTCTTACACACTGTGTCCTGTTGCAACAAATCACAAACATCATCTGATTTCCACAAATGTAATCAATATGTGGTAAAAACAGTGGTGTAAAGTAACTAATTACAAACACTCAAACTCCTGTAATTGAGAAGTTTTTCTCAGGAATTGTAATTTACAGAGTAGTTTTTTAAAATGTGGACTTTTACTTTCCCTTGAGTACATTTTTAGTGCTGTATCTGTACTTTTACTCCACTACTTTCCTTCAACCTGCAGTCACTACTTTCTTTCTTTCTTGTCTATGGTCATTGTCTAAAGCAGAGAAATCAGTCCTGTGATTCCTGTCCAATTAAATCACCCATAGAAAGTAAATCACATCATACTGAACAACCTCAAGACATGGGCGCTTTATAAATGCAGCAAACATTTGGAAACATTAAAAATGTCCAAGAAGATGTCCAAAATCTTTACACGCAATGATCCAGAGACTTTTTATAGACTGCATATCACTGAAAATGATGGATGTTGACTGTATGATGACTGAAATCACCAAACAGCCTTAAACAATCACTAAATGGAACGAATAAAGAATGGAAGGAAGGGCCAAATAAAAGGAAGGACCGAACAAGGAATGGAAGGAAGGATCGAAGAACCAAATAAATGAAGGAAGGATTCAAGGAAGGACTGAACAAACTAAGGAAGGAAAGAAGGAAGGAACGAACGAATGAATGAACAAGGGGCCTACGGAAGGAAGGAACAAAAATATGAAAAAAAGAATGAGCGAACAAATGAAGGAAGGAAAGAAGGAAGGACCAAACGAATGAAGGAAGTATTCAAGGAAGGACTGAACAAACTAAGGAAGGAAAGAATGAATGAACAAAAGAACCTAATGTAGGAAGGAACAAAAATATGAACGAACAAACGAGTGAAAGAAGGAAGTAGGGAACAAATGAATGAATGAAGGAAGGAGAAAACAAACAAATAATTGAAGAAAGGTTGGAAGGAACGAACGAAAATAGGAAGAATACACCACATGTTGTTTGTGCAGGGATGTGTAAACGTAACATTCTGTAAATGCATCAACTTTTCTACAGTGTAACACTCACTACTCTTGAGTACTTTTAAAAGGACTCATTAAAGGTCTTTATACTCATACTTTGAGTAATATTTACTACAGATACTTTTACTCTACTTGGACTATATTTTTGGGCAATGGTACTTTTACTTGAGTAGGATTTTTCAGTACTCTTTCCACCACTGGATAAAAATACATTGTGCTCTATAAATAAAGTAAGTAAAGTATAAAAAGATGATGCTAGCCAGCACTCTCTGACCTGCAAACGTCCGTCCAGCGTTCTTTGAATGGTGACACACTTGCTTGGATGAACTCCATTTGTAGTGATCGCGGTGATGAGAGAGTCCAGCTCGTCTCGTTTCTCTTTGAGTTTCTTTACCAGGCTTTCGATGGCTCGTTTGGCGAAGCTCTCATTTTCTCCTCCCTGCCGGTGGCACATCAAGCTGTGAACGATGCTTAAACAGGCATCATTGCTGCTCGGGGCATTTACAGACATTCTGCTCCCACTGTTTCAGAAGAGAGAAAGACTTTACAGTAACTGCTATTGAAATTATATCAATTGAATAGATATTCAAACATATTAAGAAAAATAAATAAAATAAAATAGAATTAAATTAAATTAAATGTACAAAAAAATGTACACTAAAAATACAGCACATGCACACTTTTCAAGCAAAAACATTTAAGGATTTTTCGAACTTGTATTGAACTGAGAAAGATGATTCTTGGCTAGTAATGACAAATCATAAGATTCAGTTATTCTGCATAATTGTTTGTAAGCTGATACAGAGAGCTTTGTGATTTTTTTTTAATTAAGCAGAATATAAAAAGCAGAATATTTAAATGTTTGTCGTAGCCTATTGTATTATGGTATATTATACATTATATTTGCTTACAGCAATTCTCTTTATTTGAAAAGCAAAATATTGTTAGGTTATTGCAGTTCACTATTACTCTAATTAATGTCTGATGTTGAAAGTATTTTTGTTTACCTTTGGACAAAAAGCTATTTTATTGTGTTGGGTCACTGTTACTATGCTGAGGTTAAATGCACAGTCCTCATCTAAACCAGTGTAGAACCACTGGTACAATATTTAAAGTCTTAATAAAAAATTTAAATGTGGATAAAATGTCCAAACACGTTTGAAGCCACTAAATAGTTTTCACAGGAATAGTGAACAATCACTGACAATGCAGCACAGGTTATGTGGTTACATTACATAGCCTACTGTGCTGTCAAAAATGTATTAAATTAATTAAAGATAAAAACACAATCAAAAAAAGTTTTATTGTAAAAATACAGAATTATATTGTGTAACTTTGTGTATTGACAAAACAAATCATTTGGTATAGACTTTTCCACAGTAGATGTCTCCATCACTTAAAACTTCAGTCAAGGAAATGCCAAACAGTTACTTCCTGAATCTGACGCTGATTTATTCGGTATTCCGAGACAGTATGGCCAAGTTTCTCACACAAATGTTAATGACAAAATACATAAAACACAAACTTTAAACGATTAGAAGCAGATATAAGCTCTAGTACTTACAAGTTAGTTTTGTGTCACATGTGCGTATCTTCTGTGTGTGTCGCTCGTCTGACTGACTTGCTGAACGTGCGCGCAGATCCAGAGAGAGAGAGAGAGAGAGAGAGAGAGAGAGAGAGAGAGAGAGAGA
>CAIGQQ010032119.1:847433-867238 GCA_903798035.1 Danio albolineatus
TCTCTCTCTCTCTCTCTCTCTCTCTCTCTCTCTCTCTCTTCCTGACAGCAGTAACTGCAGCTGAGAGGCATTAATACCCTCAGAACCCTGGAGCATGGCAGGGAATGCAGCTCGACACAGAGATGAGGTGGAGCTTTCTGTGAGGTAATGTGATTTGAAAAAAATTCACGGCTGCTCTTGGCACTCTGAATGACACACAGTCAGCCTGCAGGGATGAGTTTCACAGAGGCAGAGATGTGTTTTGTGCTGTGCTGAGTGGACTTGTCACAGGATCGTACCAACTCATGTTGAGCAGACCTGAAGACATCATGTATAAAAGGTATTTCATTCATCTTTTCTGTTTTGCATGTTTGGAACTCTGTTGTGTTTGAAGGTTTAGTTGACAGATTTTCACAATGAATGAGTTATGATTACAAATTATGGCTTTACTTTACTGGACAAGGCTTGTATTGTATTTTACCTTAGTTTTCTGTTGTTTTTTTAAATTGATTAATTTAATTCTACAAATGATAGATGAAATTGTTACATTTATAAGCTTTGATGTGCACAGCAGAAATTCAAAACTCTTCTGAATGCATGATTATATTGTTTGCATTTACAAAATAACTTTTATACACGATACTGTTTCCACTCTTTGACAACAATTGATTTTTAATGATAAATGATTTTAAGATCTTGTCTCCAATTAAAGGCATGATGAATGTGTTTAGCTTCATATTTAGTTTATGTTGTTTAGCTGTTTGCATTGGCTTCAGTTATATGAAATTAAAAGTTGCACTAAATAATTAAGTTTTCTTGGCAACACTTTGATACAGCTGTTTTTTGTGAAATGTTTAGCGAACATATTTTAGCAATAACTGCGTTATACATAACTACTTCCAATAACCCTAATCCTAACCTAGCAAGTGCATGTTAATTACTACTCAGTAATTATATGTGTAATTACACTGTAACAAGGACACTAAAATAAATGGTAATAAATTTCCTCTGTATGATTCGTGTTAATATGATGCTTGTAGGCTTTACAATAAGATCCAGTTTGATACCTTTACATTAGGTTATACATAAGGTGTCATGAACTAAATGATAACAATGGCTTTGCAGGGTATATTCAATTCTTAATGCAGTATGCTAAAACATTTTTGCCTGATTTTGACAAGTTATATTTAGTGCATTTTGAACATCTAATTCATGTTTACCCTTTATTAATACATTGATAAAATATTTGTCAATAGATTCAAATCTAACCAAAGTGTTACTATCTTGTTTGGCATTTTAATTTGGCTCAAATTGTGGTCATCTTTATTTATATAGCGCTATATGATAAAGATTGTGTCAAAGCAGCTTTATTGTGATGTTTAATAGCAATAACAGCAACCTGGTATACAAAGTTTTAATTTGAGTCTCTTCAGTTCAATATGAATTGCAGTGTTATAGGATGTGAATCAACTGTAGAGCAGCTCTGTAGACCTCAAATTAGCAAGGCAAGAACTTCAAATCAGCTGGAGTAAAAAGGAGAGAGAAAAAATACAGGCAGATGCAGTTGCATGGTTTGTGCAAAAGTACCTTTGTCATCTTTGCACATCAAGGCTCAGTTCTGCGATCAGGTTTTTATGTGCCAATCACCTTAGCTTGACAGTAAATTAAATTAGACCAAGAGTTCTTCAGCTGCAGAAATGTTTTTATGTATTTAAAAAAAAAAATCTGTATCACTGCTTAAATTTAGGGAGAAAACGGTAACGCAGGTAAAAGAACATTGCTGTTCCTTGGAAGTAAAATAAGATTAGTACGTTTGTAAGTTGGCTACAGGCTTTCTGACCCAAATATCAGCGAAATAAAGCATACCACTTTCTTTATTAGGCTTTCAGTATTTTAAAATACTATGTCCTGGTAAAGCAAATCATGCTAAAAGGCAAGTAAAAAGACTAGTTTTCTCCTCGGGATTGAAAATAATATTAGTTCATTTTGAAAATTTGCTAAAGCCTGAAAAAAAAAACATTTAAGGGAAAAATGAAATAGAACAAAAGAAATAAAATATCATTCAGTGCCATTTAAAAGTATGAGTTTCAAAAATTGAACTTTGATGGTATTTACTCACCCTCAGGCCATATAATATGCAAGTACAGCAGGTGACATGTCTTTCTTCACTGAAACATTAAAAATTATTTTTATCTTTTAGCCATGGCTCTTGGTGATACATGAAAGGGAAGTCAGTAGCTGCCGGTAATGTAAAAAAAAAACATACAGGCAAAACAAAATGAATCCAGGTATAACACTGTCACATATGACAAGTTTGAACCTGTTCAATATATTTTAAGATATATTTTAGATATACAGATTTAATGGATGTCGTGTTCAGTCACATGACAGGAAATAGGAAAAGGACAGTATAAAGGAAACAGCATGTCACACAAACACCCCAACATCACAACTTAAAGGTTGACCTCCATACTGGACTGAGGAGTTACTTTTGAGAACTTTCATTACGTTACACTGGGTTTATCTCTTGCTTATCACTGAACTTTGTATATACACCTGTGAACTTATACACACTTGGACTTGCAGCACTCAAGGACTGTTTTAGGGTTTGTTTTAGACAAGCTATTTTAACAGCTAAAGTTTACTTTACGGTTTTATCGAGTTGCTTTAATTTGTGTTATTTGAAATACTTGTTATTTATTCGGTATTACACTTGCTTGTCTCATTCTTTTTAAACACTTTTAACCTAACACAGTAAAATCTGACCCCATTTTAAGTCTCGGTCAGGGCTGTTTTGCAGAGGCTGTGGATTAAAGGTCATAATGTAGTAAGTAATGTTCCGTTTTTTGTGCAAACCAATCGTTTCGCTCTATAAAACTTCATTGTATCATCAAGAGCCATGTTTTTTTTTTTTTTTTTTTTTTTGCCTCTATATTCTTTTTTAACTCTTCATTTGCATTTTATGAATCACCAAGCATCATAGTTAAAAATAATGTCTAATGTTCATCTGAAGAAAACAATCAACTATATGGTAGATTGATTGAAAAAGCAAATAAACAACATATTTTCAGTTTTGAAATACCTCTTAAACGTGTTAGTTCACCCAAAAATGAGATTTATGTTCTTAATTACACTCATGTTGTTCCAAATCTCTGAGACCATTCCTCTTTAGAACACAAATTAAGATATTTTAGATTGAATCTGAGAAGTCCCTCATGCTCCATAGACATCAAAGTTCCAGAAGGGTTAAAAATCCCAGAAAGGAGTCTAAAAAAAAACTCCCTCAAAGCAGACCGTATCTCTTCACTGGTTTAACCAGAATGAGGATAATTTTGTGTGTACATAAAACATGAATTTGTTTCTTCTCCTCTTGTGTCAGAATATTTCTTGGTTTCATGAGAATGCTGTGCGTGTAGCTCGCAGTTGCCTGCTGAAATACTGTATTACTTTGGATGCTTCTGTGGTTTGCTTCAAACAAATCAGGCGTCCAACGGGGTTACATCACTACACAGTGCTCATGAACATGCACAATATACTGACACTAATGTGAAGATACTGTTGAAAAAAGTTGTTTTTTTGCTGTTGTTTTTTTTTACAGATGGAATCTCCTGTGATTAACCTGGGTGTGTATGTGTGTGTAGTGTTCCTGATCAGCTGGAAGTGTGAGCTGCAGTGATATGAGTCTGTTGCTCTGGTTCAGTGAAAGCAGATTATTTCTGCTGCCTTTGCTCTTGCTGTGTTGTGGGACTCTTTCTACTTGGACAAAGATCAGCAAACACCAAGGTTCCCACAAAGTGGCGCACAACCACTCCAATGACATCGTGCTGGCTGTCATACTCCCTCAACACAATACATCCTATCCCTGGGCATGGCCCCGTGTGGGCCCTGCACTGGACCGTGCCATTGCTCGTGTCAATGCCAACCCCAATCTGCTGCCCCGGCACCGTGTCCGCCACGTTTTCGCAAACAGTGAAGACAGGGATGGTATCTGCTCCGAGTCCATGGCCCCCCTCATGGCTGTAGATCTGAAGTTTGAACACAATCCATGGGCTTTCATAGGGCCCGGCTGTGACTACACCTCGTCCCCTGTGGGGCTGTTCACTGCTCATTGGGGCCTCCCCATGATCACGGCTGGGGCCCCTGCCGTAGCTTTCTTGCAAATGGAGATATACACCTCCATCACCAACACAGGCCCCACACACAAGAAGCTGGGTGAGTACGCTCTTCACCTCTACAGACATTTCGGTTGGAACCAACACTCCCTGCTGATGTTCAGCGACACCAAAATGGGGGAAAGAGCCTGCTATTTTGCCCTGGAGGGTCTGTACACAGAAATGCACGAGGAGAACATCACAACCATGGATCTTGTGTTCGAGGAGAACAAAGGACCTGTTAACTATTCAGAACTCCTGCACAAAATCCAGGGTGATGGCCGAGGTGAGTAGCTTGTTAATCTTCTTTCTTGGAACAGTCTGCATATCATTGTCCCATTCTTGGGTTAATACGTGTCTTGGGTTAATACGTGTCATCTCAGCTTCTGAGATGTTCCTGATAAGGTCATTTTAAAACCTACTCAGCATTGCTTTACGTGCCGTTTCTATACCAACTGGTTACTATATATGAACCTTGGGTTAGAGGTCAAAGTTGTTGCTTCCAAATGAGGAAAAAACCTTTATGATAAGGAGCCCATTGTAGAGAAAGCTACAATACTGAATTTCAAGAGAACAATGTGAGTCATACTAAAGCTAGGGCAACTCAGATTCCAAAATACCTTTTTGAAAACAAAAGAGGTCATTTTAACGGTCCTTTTTGGGCTCTTTTACCTCCTTTTTGTGTGTTGTCCATTATTGAAAGTCATTATGGCCCAACATAGTATGTACAGTGCACTCTGCTTAACCCAGGGTTAGATCAAATATGGACAAACAAGTGTTTGGTTAATTTTTAAATATGTAGATTAAAATTAAACTAAAATGTAGCATGATCGCCTCACAGCAAGAAGGTCACTGGTTCGATCCTCGGCTGGGTCAGTTGGCATTTCTGTGTGGAGTTTCCTCCAGGAGCTCCGGTTTCCCCGAAAAGGCCAAAGACGTGGTACAGGTGAATTGAGTAAGCTTAATTGTCCATAGTGTATGTGTTTGAATGAATTTACTGTATATGGATGTTTCCCATTGATGGGTTGCAGCTGGAAGAGCATCTGCTGCATAAAACATATGCTGGATAATTTGGCAGTTCATTCCACTGTGGCGACAATAAGGGGATTAAGCCAAAAAGAAAATGAATGACTGCATGAATAAACCAAAATGGAACTTTTTAACCCAATGGTTGGGTTTGTCCATACTTGACCTAATGTTGGGTTACAACAACTTTGAAATCTCTTATTTGTGTTTTGTATTTTCATTTCTATATGGACTTTTTAATATCGGCAATCTGTATCTCAAAAGTTTATAGTTATAATTTGCTAAAACAGTTATAGTTTTTAAAATCACCCTTTGAGTGATTTTGTATATGTCTGTGACCGCGTATTCTGTTCCACAAGCTTGATTTGTGCCATGTTTTTGATAGGACTATTTCACGAAATGCTGCTTAATGGGTTTAACCATACACGGACTAACATACAGAGTATACAGTAATATCAGACAGAGAACATGACTGAGATTGAGGGAAGTAGAGAGACGGAGATATGGATGACAGCAGAAGATATTTAACTATTGCTGGTTTGCGATTGCTTTCCTCCATCATCATCATCAGTGAAATCAGTAAATTGCAAAAACATTCAACCAATACAATAATAAAAAATGATCTAATAGAAGCTGATTGTTCAGTTCCCGTTTTTGATTGAATTTAAATCTTATTCTGAAGCACACTCATAACATCAATAATTCAAATGATGTCATTATATGTAGTATCAATTTTGTTCTTGTTGTTAGGAAAAAATATGCATGTTTCTGGCATCTTAAAGAGCGACAGTGCTCAGTATGTCGGTTTTATGCAAGCAGTGATGTAGTGCATCAGATATCAGTCAAATATCCTTCAGTTTTCTTCAACATCAGATCAGATTACTAGTTTTGTTGTTGTTTTTGTTTTCAAGAAAGGAAGATCAGGAAATATGTATCTGTTTTTTATGTGGAAAATGTACTTTAAACCTTTTTTTGTCAACTAATGTCAAGCAAGCGACATTTATTAACAGGGGTCTTGACCCCCTGTGAGCGTGTAAGAAATTTTAGCCCACACTATCTGATCTTTTGGCATTTCCTGCAAAAACAGTTTGTACTCATTCTGGTAGATTTAATAGTTCATCATTAGTCACTTGATGTTTTGTTGAGTCAACAATTAAAGAGATTGTGGTGCTAACAAATAAGAAGTCAGATGAATGGAGCAACAGATCATCTCTCAGGTAGAGGTTGTGTGTGTGTGGGTGTGTTTGTAAAACATTATGTAAAACATTCTGCTGATCATACACCAGTAAAGTGTAAATATCTTTTTTTTATTTGGAAGACAGTCAAAAGCTTGAGCAACCGCAAAGGTGTTTGTTCAGTTCTGAGTGTGCTTCACAATAAGATTTAAATTCAATCAAGAACCGGAACTGAACAATCAGCTTGTATTTGATCATTATTTTATTATTGTATTGGTTGAATGTTTTTGCAATTTACAGTAACTTTATTTCAAGGGTCTCAAGACTTTGATTATCATGACATGGCACATGACGTGAATATGAATTAGAGTTTTTGCATGATCATGTCGACTGTCTTTAAGTGTCATTCACTCAGCAGAAATAGATTGTATGGGTACAAAAATCATTCCAAAAATCATTCAAGTATTAGGTAAAGATTAGGTTCCATGAAGATATATTTAGTACGTTTCTTACTGTAAAAATATAAAGATTCTGTATTTAGTAAGTAATGTGCATTATGCACAGACACATTTAGACGCATTTAAAGGTGATTTTCTTGGGCTCTTACATTTTTATAGATTTTTCTATTTATTTTGGAACCCTCAGATTCCAGATTTCGTTTAGTTGTATCTTGGACAAATATATCCTAACAAAAGATACATCGATAGAAAGTGTGTTCATTCAGTTTTCAGGTGATGTATACATCTAAATTAAAAAAATTTACACATATTGCTAGTTTTGTGGTCTACAGTCACACTGTAAAAAAGAAAAGAAAACTTAAAAAAACAAGGCAACTTGATGCAGTAAGAACTTTGAGTTGTCTCAACAACTGTTTTTTAGTTCTTCTCAGGAACAATATTTTGTTCAGCTAGCATAATTTATTCATGCGATGTTGATTATTGCATTTTACTACTAAATATATTCTTGTCACATTAACTGAAGCAACAGTACCGCATGTCTTTGGACTGTGGGGGAAACCTGAGCACCCGGAGGAAATGCACATGTAGGCTTGAACCAGTGACATCCTATCTTTGAGGCAACTGTGCTACCCATTGCACCACTGTGTCTCCCCCTCAAGCAACAGATAAACAAGCTTAGTTTTCGATCGTGGCGTCATGCATGTGCGAATTATTCAAACATCAACATTCCTGTTCAACACAAAAAAATTTGTCCAGAAAACTGTCCAAGTTAAACATGTAGATGTAACATTTTAGTGAATATTGTTGACGTAACAAATATTTTTATGTAGTCAATAATTATTCACAATTCTTAGCGTATATGACAGAAAAAGTACAATGTGCTGAACAAATGCTGATTTTATTTTTTACAGTGCACATACAGTATGCATAGTACTATTGTTTTTGTGCAAAGTTACATTTGCTCAAATTTGTTTTCATTTTTGCCTTACTTGAGACTAGGATTCATTTTTTTATATATATATTTAAAGTTAATCTTTAATAAAATATTAAAAGTTTAGTACACTTTTAAATGTTTTAGCAAAAATGAAGCAACATTTAGCAAATATTTACTGTAAATGTATTTCCTAATGCCCAATTCTTTTATAGCCATTAAAGTGGTAACTGGTTGTTGGCCATGACATCAAAACTGTTTTCATCTTATTATATCAACCACCATTTTAACATCAGTCTATCCCTAAAAGACGTGTTGATGACATGTGGTGAGGGAATGGTTCTGTAGATACATAAGTGTTTTGGGGGTCTCTGTGAATGATTAACATGTGGCGATTACCTATGGAGCTGTAACCTTTTCTAGAGATCTCAGAAGAGCGGAAATGCTCTTCCTCACCTCCTGCCTCTTTCCCCTCAACCCTGTAAATTTATCCTCACATGATCATCAGCACCAGCAGGCAGAAAACACATGGAGACACACCACCTCCTGTGAGACTGGAATCTCTAATGTATTTCTGCTCTACGCTGGAGCTTTCCATGTGATTGCTGTCTCATTTGGAAAACTGAGCAATTCATGCAGTTATTTGAACACATCTATATATATATCTGTAAAGGACAGTTTGGAAAATGTCTAGTCTCAGCTTCCGACGTCATGAATCATTGGCTGAGTGTCTGATGCATAAAGCACACCAAATGGGGAAATGCTTTTTGGAGTTATCATCTGATTGTTTTAATTTTTCAGGATTGTCTGAAGGCTTGTGTGGTGCATTCTTTAATAGGCAGCTATTGTGGCGACAAACCCCGTCCTTGAACTAGAAACTGTGTTTACAACTGTGACAGAGCACTTATCAGGATAAACTCTGGAAATTCATAAGAATGTGAAATTCATCACAAAAACTCGACTGATCAATTTCTTCAATGAATGATTTGTTGGTTTAAGTTGATATTCTGTTCCCAGTACTAGGTTGCAGCTAGAAGGGCATCCGCTGTGTAAAACATATGCTGGATAAGTTGGTGGTTCATTCCACTGTGGCAACCCCTGATGAATAAAGGGACTAAGCCGAAGGAAAATGAATGAATGAATGAATGAATGAAAGTTGATATTCAGATTTTTCCTAAGCACGTTTTAGACCTTTGATCCACTTTGCTGTTGACTGACTCAAACTGGATCCTTAAAGGGATAGTTCACTCAAAAAAATGAAAATTTTGCTGTTATTTACTTATCCTTCAATAGTTCAAAACCTAAAACATGCTCGTTACTGGCAACTATTGTTTTTCATAGTATTGTTTTAGTCAATGGGTTCCAGCAACCAGCATTCTTCAAAATATCTTCTTTTGTGTTCAACAGAAGAAAGAAATTGCTAGATGTTTAAAACCGCATAAGGGAGAATAAATAATGAGGTAATACTTATTTTATTATCTCTTTAACGCCAAGTCCTAACTACACACAAAGCAATAAAAGCACTATCTTTTTCATGTTAAAGGCAGTTTTTCCAATGTTTAAACTTGCAATTTTGTCTATTTTTATCTCTTTGTGCAAGATGCATGTTTGTAATAATAATATAAGAGAGAACGGTACTTGTCCTTCCATCTCCTACCCTGCAAGGTAAAGTTTTTTTTTTTTTTTTGAAATGCAGATTTAGTCTATTTTGAAGCATCTGAGCTTGTAATTCTTAAGCGCACGTCCTGTTTCAGGTTGTGTTTTGCAAAAACTCTGAGAATCTGACAACATCTTCCTCTGAAAACTCCAAATCCGCTGCAGTTCTAGATAAACAGTGGCTGTTTCTACTGCATCCTTCTTGTGGGAATTTAATAATTTTTCACTTTTCGTTGTTTAAATTTAATTTTGGTGCAATTCTACATGTGAAAGAGAAGCTGCTTAATTTTGCAAATATTATCTGAAATATTATGCATAAAAACTAGACTTCACTTATTAATGTTTAAATACAAAACGATTGGTATTTATTAAGACTGGTGTGTTTTAGAATTGGACAAATGTACTACAGAAATGAAATTTGATTTCAGTGTCATCCTTTTACATGCAGTGCAAAGCTCATTAACTTCACGTTTTACTCCCTGAGCATGGAGCTGAACTAAACAAACTCCTGTTTAAGATTTAAATGTTGGTCAGACAACCTCTAGGCCAACAAAAGCCTCAACAGAGTCCAGCCCTTCTGCAGTCAGCTGCAAGCTCAAGCTGTGTGAATAAAATAACCCCACCCAGCTTGCTAATGGAGACAATAGAGTACATGAACTCTCTTCCAGGACATTTAAAGCCATTCAAAGAGTATCAGCTGGAGATTGCAAAGTCGGATGTGTAATTACTTTACAATTACAGCCAGCGCTCATTCTGATCTTGGATCATTCTTTTTTGTAATATTGATATCTACTCACACCATTGCACAAACTCATCAACAAATACACACAAATTGATAACATTTCAGACACTTTTTATCTTTCTACTGAAGTGATGTGCACTTAGCTGCTGCTTTGCCGCTGGATAAAATCTCCAGCACACCGAGGCTGTTAATGGGCAAAGTCAGCAGGTGCTTTAACATCAATCTCGATCTCACACACACACACACACACACACACACACACACACTTCAAAGCTGCTCTGCTGATGAGGACTGGGCTCCTCTGGTTTAATTTTTCCATGTACCCAATCACTTCAATCACACCTGCACATGGTGGAAACCAGCATTAAAGAGGACCTCTGTTGAGTACCGACGGGAAGATCTGTTTTTCAGACCTCTTATCTAAATTTGGGAGATCTTGTGTACTAAAAAAGGGCCAACATTTCTGAATCAGGACAAACAGAACTTCATGAGGTCTGGTAAAATTAGAATTGTTCATAATCATGGAGCAGTGGAGCATCAATCTACTTCGTCATCATCTTTTAAACTAAAATGCCAATGATAGCTGACTGGTGCATCTTGTTTTCTCATCGTCATGGTTGCCGAGCACAAAAGCGACCATGCTGAACTAAACTACCCACAAGGCCACGCTCTGCTTCTCCCAGCATTTCCATCCATCTGGATCAGCTTAAAAATTAATCTGAAATGAGAGGTAGAGAGGATGGGAAAGAAAAAAGTTACACCAATTTGTACAATCATATTTTGCACAAGCCTAGAACAAGCGCTCTGCTGTGCAAAATGAACTGAATGTTTGTGATGTTTCTGGTCGATAGTTCCCATCGTTTCTGACCTTTGGATGTAATTCAGAGTAAACTGAACACCTCCAGTTCTGAACTTAAACAATTTAAAAGCATCGGCCACAGAGACGAAGGCTTGTTTTTATACCAGACTTGATCCTGCCCCCTGTGAACAGAATACTTAAATCCAAATGTTGCCTTCGTGATGGCAGAACACAAGGCTCAGTTTGATTCTAGAATGACCTCACATCCTCTAAAATGGATGGGAGGCAGACCTCCCTTACATCATACAGATTCCTGCGCTAATATAATTTGTAACCCTATACTGGCTTGTGTTAAACAGCATTAGAAGAGAAAAATGACAGCCTCGACTAGATATGACAGAATTCATTTAGCTTATTTTACAGATTTGTCAATGCCAGAACGTGTGTTTTCAATAGCTTACAGTCAGATATTTGATTTATATCAAATATCATATGTCATTGTGCTCAGAGATTTTTTTTGACTCTTGATTTATTGGAACATTGTTAAAGAGCGTCATTGGAAATCTTTTGGCACTTTTTTATTTTAATTTACTGATGTTACTTTAGTTTACTCGACAAGATTTCCTTAATTTCGTAATACTTTTTCTCTTTATACAACATGACAATTAATTGGAAAACATTAGAGCGTTCAGCTTTAGTTAACTCCTGTTCATGATGCATGATTTGCTACATTAGTCAGTTCCTTGATTGAAAAAATATAATGTGCAAGCGTTTCTATATTGAAATCTCAAATACATAGGTACATTTATTTGCACGTTTCACATGAGAAATCTACTTACTGTCTACATCTGCTTTACTATTTTACTTAGGATACATTTTGATATGTGTCTGATACAAAAGACATGCATAAGAAGGATTAGGATCAGACATGTATCGGAAATGTTTGTTGTACAGATCACCTCGCTAATGACTGACCATAACCATTGCCTAAACCCAACCGATAGTGTTTTCAAAGGCAGATTTCATAGAAAGTCCATTGCAGCCACATCTTTTAACTTGATTTTACATCTCTTTTGTAGTAAAAGCCTGTTTTTATTTTCTTCACTGGACTCGAACCTGAGCATTCTGCATTACAAGTACAACACTGTACAAGGTGAGCTTCTGAGCAAACTGACATGCTGGAGCAGTTGTTCATAAATAGAAAAAAATGTCAGTCTGAGCCGTTGCATTCATTCTACTTAAGTTGCAGTCACAATTATGTTGAGGTATGTTTTTGTGTTTTTTAAAAAAATATAGGCTGAAGCACATATTTCCAAAAGCATGTTGAGGCACATATTTCAAATGATTTATTTACTCTAACAATATTCTGTTGAGTGTAATCTTGCATTTTAATGTGGAATGTTATGTAAGTGAGGAGATGGTCAACATTTCTGATGTCAGAACAATCATGAGTTTATATACAGAACATGGCTGCCCCTAAAAATCATCCCAATCAATGTAAAATTTTGAAGTCTTTCTCAATAAAGTCATCTTGTAAAATTCATTCATTCATTCATTCATTCATTCATTCATTCATTTTCTTTTCAGATTAGCCCCTTTATTAATAAAGGGTCGCCACAGCAGAATGAACCGCCAACTTATCTAGCATATGTTTTACGCAGCCGATGCCCTTCCAGCTGCAACCCATCACTGAGAAACACCCATACACTCTTGCTACATGAACCAGCAACCTTCTTGGTGTGAGGCGATCATGCTACCCACTCTGCCACCGTGATGCCCCATCTTGTGAAATTATATTCACAATACTATTGCAGTATATATTGCGTAAAAACTAAATACTGCAATGTCAATTCTTCCAATATAGTGCAGCCCTAATACAAACACTGTTTTAATGTTATTGTGTTAATATTGCTAATATTAACATTATAATTATATAATATAATATACGATCATTATGATCAATCGGCGAATATTGTTTGCAGTGTTTTCAGTCAATGCACTTATGAAAGATGCGACTTGTTTAGGATGACCAAACTAGTTATCGCCTGTGAGCTGTAAATATTGCTATTCTTGAATGAGTTCCGTGTAAAGTTATACTTGACTATCAAAAAGTAAAGTGCATAAGTAAACAAATCTGTGAGACAAAAACTCTGTAGTACAAGACCCTGTAGTAAAAAACCCTGTAGTACAAGGTCATGAGCATTTTCTGTTTATTTTTCTTGTGTGTGTGTGGTAAATGTTTTTTCTAAAGGTGAATTTTGTCAATGATTCGGATCACACCAAAACACTAATGTGGATTAAAAACCCTCAAAACTCAAGTTTTAAATTTGTTGAGTCTTTAAGCCGTTAAAAAGATGAGTCTGGGTCATAAGATGCACTGCTTGTGTGCGCTTTGATACGAGTAAATAATGCATAAGCATTCATACAGTAATAAATGCTGATGCAGCAGTCCCTTTAAACCCCATCAGGCCCTTCCGTCTCATTTGTATTCTTGTGTGGAGCCAAGCAGAAAGCTCTTGTGAGAGTTGTGGTTTAATCCCTCCTTCACTTCCTCTCTGCCCCCATTTGATGCTCCACAATTGACATCATTGTGATAATCAATGTTTTCTTCCCTCACAGTGCGATTCCGTCTGGACACTTTGTCCTGTCCGATATTGTAGAGTGAGTCTGAACACATCACTCTGATTCTTTCATCTTCCGTTAGATCACTCAAGGCCCAGATGGATTATCTTGTCAACAAAAAGCTTTATAAGTAAGCAGCATAAAGCCCGTCCATGTCCCTGTTTGGCATGTGAGAAACTGTGTTTCAAGGATTCAGTTTAGATCAATAGAAGTGCTGCTATTTCCTGTTGTTATTGCTCTGATCGTTGTTTTAGCCATGGCATGTTTTTATCTGAGACTGTAGTGTCAATATTCTTTAGAGAAATGGACTAGAGCAACCTAATCTTTGGTCAAAGTGAAGGATGGTGTGTAGTTTATGCAAGCAATTCAGGTTCTACTCTTGTGCAAAAGTGAAGGTAGTCTTTTTGTGTTCTGATTGATGATGCTAGTTTGACATGGCCTACACAAAAAATTGAATTTGTTCATCACAAATAGAAGGGGCGTCAGTTATGTGTCATAGATTTAATGTGTCACATTGCACCACGTGTAGACAAAAACACTGGCAAATGGGTTTTGGTGACCTATTATGCACTTATATATGCTGGATTAGCTTGTTCGTTACTATGTACACGCTTTTTATATTCACCAAAACATTTTACTACAATGTTGTCAAATTGCTTAACATTATTACTACCAAAGTATTTCTGAGTACATATTTAAACTGGACATTTTCAATGACAGTTAATAATCAATACTATCAGAGTACAGTATGTTAAATTATTCATTCATTCATTCATTTTCTTGTCGGCTTAGTCCCTTTATTAATCCGGGGTCGCCACAGCGGAATCAACCGCCAACTTATCCAGCATATTTTTACGCAGCGGATGCCCTTCCAGCCACAACCCATCTCTGGGAAACATTCATACACACACACATTCACTACTGTTAAATTAAAGATTTCGAAAAAAGAAATATAAATTGTGGGTAAAAATACTTTTTTCCAGTGCTTAAATTTATTAGACCAAGGAAAAACAAATATTTTAGACTTTTAATAAATGGAAAATTGTACTGTCAATTATCAGGCGAATTATAAACTGGGAGGTCAAAATTTGGCCATCTTAACAACAAAAACAACAACAACAACAATAATAATAATAATAATAATAATAATTCTTATCTATAATAAAGTGTTTAAAATTTGTTCTGCCTTAACTGAGAGAAGTTTTTTTCAACACATTTCTAAACATAATAGTTTTAATAACTCCTTTCTCATCACTAATTTATTTTATCTTTGCCATGATGACAGTACATAATATTTTACTAGATACTTTGCAAGATACAAAGTATATACAGCTTAAAGTGACTTTTAAAGGCTTAACTAGGTCAACTAGCCAGGTTAGGGAGATTAGACAAGTTATGGTGGTTTGTTCTGTAGACTATCGGAAAAAAAAAAACTTAAAGGGGCTAATAATTTTGACCTTAAATGGATTTAAAAAAAATTAAACTGCTTTTATTCTAGCCGAACTAAAACAAATAAGACTTTCTCCTGAAGAAAAAAATATTATCAGACATACTGTGAAATTTCTTGCTCTGTTAAACATCATTTGGGAAATATTTAAAAAAGAAAGAAAATTCAAAAGTGGGACTAATAATTCTGACTTCACCTGTTTAAAGAAGAAAATGCACAAGGGAGGTCATGTGTGAGACAACTGACTATACATGACCCATAATGGACCCAATTTTTTTAGTGGGGTGGGTTGAACCCCACCTATTTACAGGCCTGTGATGCAGTGAAAAAATCTGTAGATTCTGACAGAAATATTCAACACACAAGTAGCAATGTTTTTATCATATTTGTCACTAATGAAATTGTCTGTGGCAGATGGTGTACTGGGTGAGAATCTTCTGATTTTTATGCTGCCAATTGTAATCATTTAATTTGAGTATCTCCTGGTACCGAGTCTCAGTCTGATTGGATTTTTCAAGTGCTTTGTGTACGTTTAGGTGCAATAAGGTTATTGAAATGAATTCAGTGTGTATTCTGACAACAGCTACACAGCTCTCTCATGCAGGATGTCCACCCTCTTGTTTTGTTATTGAAAATCTAAATATATTATTGTATTTATAATAAACGTTTCAGCATTAAAAAAAAAAAAAGCGTTCATACATCAAAAAATGTGGACCTCAGAGAACATAAAACTTAAAAAAAAGTTAATGACCCTTTTAAAGCAGAACACCTTGTACTTTTGCTTAATATGTGTTGACAATAGTTTTTTGAAAAAGAAAAAAACCCTAAATAAATTAATAAAAAGCAAGAGCAGAGCACATGTTGATGTAACGAGAATGTGAAGTTGTTTTCTAATGATGTTATTTTCAGAGAAAACAACCAGTATTTCTTTTTTTTTAATCTCTGCACACTGAAATATATTTTTTCCCTGATTATGGCTGTCAGCGTAATTGTAGCATGTTTGTATTAGAGAACAGCGTCACATTTTTCTGAGCTGAGCCCATCATTATTGTTCAAGCGCAGTTTACAGCCGCTTTTCTCGATTGCAATTACACCGTACCTCCTCATCTGATTCCACATAAGATGGCCTGTGATTAGCTCTTGTTGGGAGGGCAGACTCTCTCTTTCTCTTGCAGAGTGCAGAATTTTGAATCAATTCTGTTGTCTAGATTAAAAATGTAAGTTTTTTTGTTTCGTAACAATAGGAGCCCATGTTTATAAAGTTCAAGTAGTGATTTTAACATGCATTTGTTTTGGTTGTTTTTTTAGATCAAGATTACCGTGAATATGTATAATGTAAATAAAAAACTGCTGAAGGAGCATTTTTGGGGTAGAATTAAATGCATTTTTTTTCTCAGTACTATCCAATCGTTTTTTTACTGATACATACATGACTGAATAGCCCAAACTAGTATCCTCAGGTGACTTGACCTGCCATATAATATCGCTCCAATTATCGCATCATTTTTTATTGAATTTTTTGCTTTTTTACATTGAATTGCAGAATATAAGAAGATCTCAGTATATTTTAGCTGCATATAATGCACTATTTTTCTATGACCTTAAATCAAGTTTTATTTTTGTTTTTGTATTTTTGTATTGTGAAAGGTTAAGCACTTCTACTTATTTTTTATTTATTTATTTTTTTTGAAATTTTTTATTTGTGGTAGCAATAAATACACTACAATAATTACACTTAAGAGAATTTACATTTCCCACTGCTAAACATTTTTCTTTTTTTACAAACTATAAAGTAACAGAACACAATAAAAAGAAAAATAAAGTTTAAGCACTTCTACTTAATGATCAAAGTATTATTTGAGACTGCAAGTGTAGAAGACAAAATTATCAAACACAAGTTATTTGGAACTATATTTAAGGAAGATAACGTGATAAAATGTTCTTGTAGGAGCCAACTTGAATGGAAGGAAAATTTGAAATGTAAGTGTATTTTTGCTGTAGTGCTTACACATACTTTAATAATGTCCATTTTAACTACATTTTTTTATAATTCATGAGTGCACTTGTTTTTCTTTATTTTCCTCAACTAAAAATGTACATATGAAGGAAGGAATAATACTGTTAGTAGCAGCCTTGCTTAAAATCAAGCACACATGAGGATAATTTTATCAGTAGCAATAAAACCTCGGGTCACTGCATGATGGACATGGTGACGGGCTGAACTTGCTTTGAAGTGTTTTTTTTTGTTTTTTTATTAATTAATTAATTGTATTTTTTGTCAAAACTAATTCTAACCCAGGTTATTATTTACTGACTAATGGGTAAGCCGTTTATGAATTTTGTAAACTTTGATCCTTCAAGAAAAAAAAAAAACCATCAACTGATCTCCTTTCCAACTCGACTAGGTTTGTGCCATGGCTGCTGTACAGCAGGAAATCAGAGCCAGAAAGTGTTTTCACATTTGTTAAAACCACTGATGTATTACATAAAAAGAAATTCAGATTCGCATGGAGAAGTGCAACCCAAATTTAAAAATCTCTAAATATGACATGGAAAAACATAGATGGTGCTTGTAAAAGATGCAGGAATTTTTAAAGAAGCATTTTGGTTACTGTCAAGTAGCAAATTTTAGTCACACTTTATTTTGATGGTCCGTTTGTTGAATTTAAGTTACATTGCAACTAATTCTCAGATTATAAGCAGACTGTTAGGTTGGGGTTAGGGTTGGAGTTAGGGTTAGGGTTAGTGTAAGTTGACATGTACTTGCAAAGTTTCTTATAGTCCGTTAAATTTCTGTTGAATGTCAGTATCAACAGATATTAAGTAGACAGTCTGCTAATACTCAAATGGAGCATCAAAATAAAGTGTTACCCAAACATTTGAAGTTTCGTCTTGACTGACTCATGCACTTGTATGAAATAGTAAAATATTCTTCGACTTAAGAATGAGAATGAAAGAGTGTATGTGCCTATAGAATCTGCAATGGCTGTTTGAAAGTGCATGTATAAGTTTTATGAACAAGCTTGGTGTCTAAAAAATCCAAATTCTTCTTTGTCTGTCATTTGTGAGGCCAGTGGTGGTTTTTAAAGGTGGTTTAATTATTTGTGACTCGGGACCATGAAACCATGGGTGTTATTGTATACCAAAAACCATTACAATATTAAGTAAATATCATGTTCCATTCATTCATTTTCTTTTTGGCTCAGTCCCTTTATTAATCAGGGGTCGCCACAGCGGTATGAACCGCCAACTTATCCAGCATATGTTTTATGCAACAGATGCCCTTCCAGCCACAACCCAACACTGGGAAACACCCATACACTTTTGCATTCATGCACATACAGTACGGCCAATTTAGCTTATTATATTCACCTATAGTGCTTGTCTTTAGACTGTCGGGCACACCGGAGCACCTGGAAGAAACCCTCGCGAAGCATGGGAAGAACATGCAAACTCCACACAGAAAAGCCAACTGACTTAGCCGGGGCTCGAACCAGTGACCTTCTTGCTGTGAGGCGATTGTGCTACTCACTGCGTCACCGTCAAGCCTATCATGTTCCATGCATTTGGTAAATTTTTGTCTGTAAATATATCAAAACCTATTTTTTTATCAGTAATATGCTCTGCTAAGAACTTAATGAGTTTTAACTGGTTAAATAAAACACAATTTTAAAGGTGATTTTCTCAGTATTTTTAAAATTCCAGTGGATGCCCTTCCAGCCGCAACCCATCTCTGGGAAACATCCATACACACACATTCCCACTCATACACTACAGACAATTTAGCCTACCCTATTCACCTATACCACATGTCTTTAGACTTGTGGGGGAAACCGGAGCACCCGGAGGAAACCCACGCGACCACGGGGAGAACATGCAAACTCCACACAGAAATGCCAACTGACCCAGCCGGGGCTCGAACCAGCGACCTTCTTGCTGTGAGGCGAACGTGCTACTCACTACGCCACCGTGGCACCTTTATTTATTTATTTATTTATTTGTTTGTTTGTTTGTTTGTTTGTTTGTTTATTTGTTTATGGTTGGTATATAAACATGCCCTTACATTACAGGCTTTAACTTATAGCCAATTGCAGTGTTATAGGATTTACCCTCAAAAACTTTTAATCTGTTCGTGCAATCGATTTGTGTTGGGACAACATGAAGGAATTAAGTTAACTTTCATTCATTCATTTTCTTTTTGTCTTGGTCCCTTTATTAATCTGGGGTCACCACAGAGGAATGAACCGCCAACTTATCCAGCATATATTTTAGGCAGCGGATACCCTTCCAGCTGCAACCCATCAATGGGAAACATCCATACACACACATTCACACACATACACTACAGACAATTTAGCTTACCAAATTCACTTATACTGCATGTTTTTGGACTATGGAGGGAACCGGAGCACCTGGAGCAAACCCATGTGAACACAGGGAGAACATGCAAACTCCACACAGAAATGCAGGCTGACACAGCCAAGGCTTGAACCAGCGACCTTCTTGCTGTGAGTTGATTGTGCAATTCACTGCGCCACCGTGACGCCCTTAAGTTAACTTAGTTTTTGCAAATATTGGGGACTGAACATGAAACCGTTAAGTTGTCCCCAGAAAACCTCAAATATTGTGTTGTTTTAGATCTTTTTAATTAGGTAGTTTGAGAAAATACAAACTTCATTTTTGTGTACTAACCATCAGAAAATTTACTGCAGTATATCCTCTGAAAGGTAATCTTGGCAACACTAATCCCAGCACACCATACAACAGTTGACATCTTATTTACTTTCACATGATGTATAATTCTCAGTAACCCTGCGTG
>CAIGQQ010032119.1:877238-959863 GCA_903798035.1 Danio albolineatus
TTTTTTTCTTTCCCTATTTGTAGTTCCTTTTCTAGCCTGTAAGTTTTTTATTATCGCAAAAGCTGAGGATAAGTTTAACATCCGCTTTATATAATATCAGATCTTAATCATCCTTATGAAACATCCTGTTAAGCTCAATGATAAAAGAATAATGGGGGTGGGGGGGGGATGCTTCTGCTAGTTATATATATGTACACAGCAAAAAATTCTTTATCAGCTTTTCTGCCCCGTTTTCCAATAAAAATATCAACAAGATATATTTATTTGAGACCATTATTAAGACCCAATTTCAGATAATGTATTTTGAAGTGGCCTTACTTTATTAACTTAACCCTGCTGGCATTTTTTTCTCCCGTTCTTCCTGTTTTAAATAAAAACTTAACTAGATCTCTTAATGAACTAATAAAGTCATACTATCTCATGCGATTTTATCCTTCCAAAGTATGATATGTGGAGCATATTAGACAGTCCAGACACGTTGAGGGCCATAATGCATTAATGCATTACACAGACGCTCTCACACATATGATCGAAAATGAACACACACACACATGCTCATTCCTGTCTGGATGAGTTATACTGGCACATTATGCTGAGGTAATGACATTATGGTATTGATTCCTTACTTGTTTCCTGTAAAAGTGCTAATGGAAGCACAAAACAAGCTATATTTGTCTTCAGTCTCTCATAAAGAAAAGGCTGGTATTCCCCTCAGTTCTTCAAAGAATCAGGACATGTGTTTGTGTGTAGGGAATTATGAGAATCTTAAGTTTTTCTCATGTCTTTTCTAATGTGTAATGCCCTTCGCCCCCTCTCTTTCTCTCTGCAGTGGTGTTTGTGTGCTGCTCACCGGATGTTTTCCGCCAGTTGATTGTGCACTTCCACAAGGCTGGTCTCCCCAAGGAAGAATATGTCTTCTTCTACATTGACATCTTTGGACACAGTTTCAGATCAAGGCCTTCTCAGCCGTGGGCCAGAGGAGACTCGGATGATGTCTTTGCGAAGGAGGCTTTCCAGGTCATTAAAGTCATTTATAAAGCATGAGAGAGAATAATGGATCAATGATGGTTAGGTTAGAGTAGGTTTGAAGAATGTTTAGGTTGTTATACAATGAAAATTATATATAATCATATACGTCCTTAACTTGATTCTCTATCACTGTATTATTGATCGTTTGCTTTATTTATTTATTCATTTATTTATTTATTTTAGCTTGAAATCAAAAGGATGAAAAGGGTTATATCTAAATTTAGTAATTTATTTTAATATATTTAAATGTTATGTATTGCGTTTTTCAGTTTATTTAGACTTTTGAATTACATTATGGGACCTTGATCCCTGCTCCGATAACTTTTGATGTTGAAAAGTGTGACAAAGTAAAAGTTTTAGTAGTGAATTTATATAGATTATCAGCATCAAAAGTTGATGGAGCAGACGTCAAGGTCCCAAAATACAATTCAAAGCATACATAGATGGAAAAACATCCATGAATCAATAAATATAGAAAATATTAAGCTTTTACATATTTAAATATGGTATATATTACGGTATATATTTTTAGTGTATGCATTTTTGCTTTGCCTTTTCTTTCTTGGTTAATAATTTGTGTAAAAGTGGGTTAATTCGAGATCTTGCTCTGAATCTCAGGTTGATATTGTCATGATGCTGTCAAATACAGCATATTTAGTGTAGGCAAGAATCCATGTGACACATTCGCGCATGTAAAGACAGTACAGCAGAAAAGGAAGAACCAGAATTTACCAGGGCTTAAAGGTTACCCTGTAAGTGCATCTTCACCAAAGCATTTTTGCACATCTGAAAACACCAACACTCTTCTAAAAACACTCGGCTGTGAGCACTTTTTAAACTGTCGGAGCATTTAAAAAATGGCAAGGCCTCAGAGCTTTGCATACAATGGAACCTCATCACCTTGCCGTGCTGCTCATTGAAAACAACTGAAAAAATATCATTATGGGAAAAAATGATTCAGTGTACATACATCCTAAGATGTGTATGCATTAAAATAATGTAAATTATGTCTCTTAATGAAATATGTAGTAAATCAAACATGAAATATTTACCTGTATGCATATATTGGATCATGGGGTTTCCATTATTTTTGATGACATCAAATGATTGTACCCCAACTATCGCTCTATCTACCTGATATGAGGATGATAACAAGCATCTGCAAGTTAATTGTCTAGCATTTCTTAGGCTCTACATGGATTTCAGTCAATATCCAGAAGTGTATTTGATGTGGGGAGAAAAAAAAATCAATGTTAGTGATGTCTAACATCCCTTATTACACATTGTATCGGTACTATATTTTCTGAGTTGTTTTGTGGTTAAAACAACAACAGACAGCGTCAGTAGCTCACAGAGTGCATCTATTTGACAACAAACACAATGATCCGCCTCCATAGTGCAAAATAAACTTAAATAAATGTGAGTCTTCCATTAGTTTTCTTCTAAAACTCATTTAGAGACATTATTTGTTAAATCGAGTCATGCATGTCTTAATACCAGGAGTGCTCTTTAAGAACATAGCTAAATGAGGAACCAAATCAGACACAGGTGAACATAATCAACAAACCGACGAGTAACCACAGAAACAAGTTAGCAACAGTAATAGGAGCTAAACACAGGGAGGAAACAGAACATTACTTTTCCAATTAAAGTTGATTAAGTTGATTTTGATGGAGGAAAGAGCCATTTATGACTGATTTATGAAGTGTTTACATCATAATTAATGTCTTATCCTTTGAACCCTTAAAAAAGAGGCTAGCTTTTAGTGTTTCGAGGTGACAGAATAAAAAAACATTTTACTTAAACCCCTCACAACACAAAACAATCACAGTTCTGCCTCAGGAGGCTCAAAATCAGAGCCATATTCCTATCAAACTCTCTGCAGGTCACTCTTGCGGAACTGCGGTCTCCAGCTCCTACTGTGATAACAGCTGCCTGTTTAGAGAGTGGAAGAGTTTCAGTGCAGAGCGTGAGAAACGTCTGAACTCCAACACTCAGTACCCGCTGATGAACCCACGCACTGTAGATTCACGACAAGCTGGCGGTTGGAGCTTAGCTTGAGAGATGAAAGGTTGTGATTGCTTGCAATTTGTGTTTTGAAAATCTTAACAATAAACACACATTTACCTACGAGACTCAATTAACAAACTATTCAAGTCAGGGATTATAGGAGAAATATTGAAGTAAAGAAAACAAGCTGATCAATATATGTTTTGATACGTTTTCAGAGTTTGTGAGGATTAGCGGCTCATTTGATTACAATTTGTCTATGTTAGATGTACGTCAGGCGATAGAGGGGCGTTATAATCAGATAAACATTCAAATGCAATCAAGCACACTTTAGCATTTTAAAAGCACATTGTACAGGATGTTGTACAGCTCCTTTATATAGCAGATTATGGATTATAATATTTATGCCTTAAAGATTTTTGATTCATTTTCAATTGCCAAAATGTTGCAAATTAAATTGTGTATGTATACTACATTATAAACATATATTAACATTACATATTAAATGCAAATATCTACTTTACTGTATCAACAAAAACAATTGTGAGAATAAAATGTCAAAATGGTTATTATATTATATTATATTATATTACATTATATCATATTATATTACATTACATTACATTACATTACATTATATTATATTACATTATATTACATTATATTATATTATATTATGTAACACTTTATTTGGATCTACTTATAATCTAATGATAATTAGTTGCAATGTAACTTAAATACAACAAATGGACCATCAAAATAAAGTGTGACATTATATTATATTATATTATATTATATTATATTATATTACATTACATTACATTACATTACATTACATTACAGGCACCACGGTGGCGTAGTGAGTAGCACGTTCGCCTCACAGCAAGAAGGTCGCTGGTTTGATCCCCGGCTGGGTCAGTTGGCATTTCTGTGTGGAGTTTGCATGTTCTCCCCGTGGTTGCGTGGGTTTCCTCCGGGTGCTCCGGTTTCCCCCACAGTCCAAAGATATGTGGTACAGGTGAATTGGGTAAGCTAAATTGTCCGTAGTGTATGAGTGTGAATGAGAATGTATGGATGTGTTTCCCAGAGATGGGTTGCGGCTGGAAGGGCATCCGCTGCGTAAAACAAATGCTGGTTAGCGGTTCATTCCGCTGTGGCGACCCCAGATTAATAAAGGGACTAAGCCGAAAAGAAAATGAATGAATAAATGAATGAATGAGTTACATTACATTACATTATATACCAAATTAACCAAATTTATGAAATAATGCTGAAAAATATGGTTTCCATAAAGAGCAACTGTCTTCAAAATTGTTTAACAGAAGTAATAATATAGAAAATGTATCTTTTGCCTTTTTTAGATCAAATACAAACAAAACCAAACTCAAACATTAAAATTATGGTGTAAATAATTCACAATGCAAAATCAACACAGACTGTATATTCATTTGATGAAATTCTGAGATGAGTTATCTCGTTTTGCAGGGTGTCTGCAGGGTCTTAAAATGTCTTAAATTTAAAAAACAATTTTTTTTTTAAGTCTTAAATTCACTCAAATATTGTGTTGCAGGTTTTAAGTCAGTTTAAACAGGTCATAATTTCCCTATTTCCAAGTAAAGCTACCCAATCTGACTGACCCCAATCACCTCGTAATTACCACCTGTGCAAGGTGTTTCTAATGCAGTGTCTATGAGGCAGGACAGTAAATTTGATGTGTTTCTCTCTTCTGGCTGCCATTACGAGTCTCACACAATTTATTTCCTTTCCCTGAAAGTCTTGATAACACCATTGTAGAGATTTTCTGTTATTATTTCAGCAAATGGTTTTGTGAAATGTGTTGTACTCTCCCATTCACTGCTTAAAGTTTACTTTACTATGATGAATTCTATTATTGAGAAACCCAGAAATGTGAAAAGGGGCCATTAACAACAGCCGTTAAACATTTTTACAGCAATTAAATTCCCTTATTAGGGAAAGAAAACTAAAGCATCACATCCCTTCACATGACCTTCCATTAATACAAAAACTATTTACTAAAGTAACTGGGCCATTAGAAAATATCCTCAGTTTTTAGTCCTGTATAAGTCTAAAATTCCATTCATGATGGTCTTAAAAGGGTCTTAAAAGTCATGGATTTTAATTTGAAGAAACCTGTAAAAACTCTGTTATGGTAAATAGTACATATATTTTCATTGTATGTTTTTCAGAGTGTGAAGATTCTGACCTACCTTGAGCCACAGAATCAGGAATACAAAGATTTTGTAACTGACCTGAAATCGGATGCCAAACGGATGTTCAATTTCACAGTGGATGATTCTTTAGTAAGTGAACTGTGAAGTGATTTATCTTGATCTTTCCTTTTTTCTCTCTTTGTGCTTTTCTAATGACTGAGAGACTCTAATGTCCTCTCTATCTTTTCTAGCTTTCACTAGAAACTCTGTGTTCCTCTATTACATCCAGGCGTCTCTCATAAAGAGCATAAAGGGACCTTCATCCTCAAAATGAATAAAAGATTTACATTTTTAAAGACAAGCTGCGTTATTTGTGTTTACAGCTTTCACAATAATAGTAATCTATTCACTCGGTAGTAATGACTGTATGAACTTTTGCTCTCTTTCTCTTCAGTTGTGTTGATTCAGTAAAGGTTGAATATAATTATATATCTGTGTGAGGCCCAGAATATGAATTTAATGCGACATGCACATGCAAATTCTGGGTCGCAAAGGTTTAATCTGCACTTCATCCATCAGGAGACTAAAGTTCATGTTTTTTGAATATCATGATTATAGTTCTAGAACACATAAATGAATATATAACAAATACTTTAATCTGTAATTTGCGTACTGCTTATTGTATTTAAGAAGGATGCGTATAATAAGAATGTACAGAGGTAATTTAGTTTAATTTAGTCTTGTTTTGAGATGCATTGTGAAGTAAATGACACATGGGAAAAAACACACTGAAAGAAACAGAAAAGAAAAGCTATTTCTGAGCCATTTTAAATCAGTTTGTGCTCCTGAGAGGAGCTTTGTGTTTATCATTGTTTTAAAGCATATCTGCCTTCTTTTCTTTATGGAAATAAGTATTTATTTTTTGCTTCACATTTGTATTTGTTGTAAAGTGTCTGTACTTCAGCTAAGGATTTTTGATTCCACTGAGTTTCATAAAATTAGCTGAGTTAAAAGTTATAAGCTGAATCTTGTCAGTTAAACTGTTAAATCGGTTCACAAATTCCTCTGATTGATTCATTTGTAAACTGGACAGATCTGATTGTATCTGTTCTGCAACTCAATAATTCAAATGATCTGTTTAGATTGGTGTGACTCAATGACTCAGTGATTCAAAAGATCCATATATGAGTTAACGACTCAATTCAAATTATTCGTTCAGAGCGAACCTAAACTTAATGAATGGATATCGGCAGCTTGAGCACTTGTGACTGATGTCATGAAATGCAAGTTACTAATGCTGTAAGTTTAGTGTTTATTTTTGTAAACAATTTTGATAATAAATTTATGCATTTTGTTTCTGAAAGTACTATTTAATTGTAATACATAAAAGCATTGAAAGCCAAGTACTGTTGTATGCTTACTCATGTAAAATTGAAAAGGAGGACTTCTGCTGGAGTGATTTTTAATTAGGGTTGTGTGTAGTTTTATTCAAGTGCTTGTTTTCTGTACATCACCATTCCAATAAGAAGAATTTTAGCTGAAACTGTGGTCTTTGCTGATTTATGAAGTGAAACACCATTGAGGTCTTCTGAAGGAATTAGTCTGTGCAAGAAACTGAACATTTGCATTAGCCCAAAAATGAAAAATCCAACACCAAGTGTTTTTATGAAGTTCTTTTCTTCTGTTGAACACAAACCAACATATTCTGAAGAATACTGGGAAAAAGCAGCCTTTGACATCCATAGAAGGAAGATAAAATAGTATGGAAGGCAATGGTTGCTGCTTTCCAACACTCCTCAGTATATCTTCCTTTGTGTTCAGTAGAAGGTTTAAAACTAGGCTAAGTAAATGATGGCAACATTTTCATCTTTTAACATATCCGGACCATGGTTTCAGCTAAAAAATCTAATTAAGAAAAAAAGAATGGCCTGGGAGTGAGTAAATTAACAGCAAATTTTCTTTTCAGGATGAACTGTCCCTTCAAGTATTTTTCTGAGTCCCATTTTATGTTTGTGACAAGGGTTTGAGAGAAGTGAAATATGAGAAGAAAAACTCTTTATCCAGTGCCTTTAAAAAAGCAACTACCTCATCCGTTCTTTTAATTTGCATGTAAATGAAAATCTGCAGGGGTAAAATGGTCTGAATGGATCGGGACAAAAGATTAAGGGATGAAGCACTTTATCCTGTTCCTCACACAGTATGACTTTCATTTTCCATTTATGACAAATGATTGATAAAGGATTCAGATCAGGTGTATTCACAAAGCTAACAGATTAATAACTTGCTCTATATGTGATCTGTGTCGAATAAAAAACACCCATCAATAGCAGCGGGATGGGCTTGGGGGTGCTAAAATGTGATTTGTAATGCTGGTGAATCTGTTACATAAAATAAAAAAATAAGCTGCATTTACATTGAGAATTAATGTAAATGCAGCTTGTTTTTTTTATTTTAAAAAATTGCAGTTTTGTTTTAAAGGGACAGTTCACCGAAAGAGTTTCTTAATTTTGTTAAACACAAAAGTAGATATTGTGAAGCAAGCTGAAAACTTGTAATCATTGACTTCCATTGTATTTGTTTACCCTAATATGGCTGTCAGTGTTCACTGGTAAACATTCTTTAAAATATCTTCTTGTGTGTTTAACTGAAAACAACAAACTCAAACAGGTTTGTAATCAGGGGGCCATACATAGTGGGTAAACTCTCCCTTTAAGGACCCTAAATATATAGGTAAACATTTTTTTGCGATTTTATTTTTTAGACTGTTTCAATATTTGCATTTGTAAAATGACAAAAATGTTAAGAGAGTTTTGCAGTCGTTTTTATTTCTGTTGCTTCTTCAGTAGTTATATGTTGATTTAAGAACTTTTATATTACTATACTTTAAAACAAAACTAAAATACTGAAAAAGAACATACAGTTTTCTGTGTATTCACTTGTTTGTGTATTTGATTCTTTCAGATGAATATCATCTCAGGTGGTTTCTATGATGGTCTGATGCTGTACTGCCACGCTTTAAACGAGAGCCTTTCAGAGAGCCATGAACGACCTTCAGGAGAATCTGTCAGCAAACGAATGTGGAACCGGACCTATTATGGTGAGTACAGGATCCAAATGAAGCCATTTTGCCTATGTGACATTACCGTACATCAAATTTTTATATTTAAGCCTTGACTTATTGGGTCATTGGGACCCTAAACTAGGGTGTGAATTAGGGCGTACTCACACTATGTACAGTTCCCTTTAACCGGGCCAAAGCACACTTGTCATCCCCTCCCCCCTAACCCAAGCGAACCGGGCCAAGCGAACTGAGCCCGATTCAGCACACTCACACTTCTAAAATTATCCGGGAAACGGGCCTGAGCACGGTTCGGATAGCATAGTGTGAGTACGCCCTTACAGAGGGGATTGACTTGAACCCCCACTGAAGGACATCAAAACTAGATGTGTGGTGGTTTGGAAAATAGTTTGCACTGATTTGTATCTGAGATAATAATAATAATAATAATAACAGTGATAATAATAATAATAATAATAATAATAATAATAATAATAATAATAATAATAATAATAATAATAATAATAAAAATAATAATAATAATAATAATAATAATAATAATAATAATAGGCGATGCGGTGGCACACAACACATGTTGCTGGTTCGAGCCTCGGCTGGATGTCAATATGAATATGAAATTTGATTGGTATGGTTCATACCCATTCATGATCAGTATAGGGTTGCGGGAAAATATTCAGGAAAATGTTCCAAAAGTCTTCTCTGTTTATGACTTCATGTGCAGGTCAGTTTTTTGATCTGTAAAATCTGTTGTATTTTCTTTTCTTTACCACTAATTTACATTTTTTTTATACAAAAGTGTTGAATTGGTGTAGTGTCCCTCCCTACTATCCATATTAGTCACATTAGTAAATAAAATGGATTTGTAAAAATGGCTTGCCATACTGTATGTTATTGAAAAAATAATACTTGAAATATTTTAAAGTAAAAATGTAAGTCTGATTAGTCTTGCTAATATAGCAACGAACTGAAATGCAGTCCAAGAACTGTCCAATAACACTGAAAATCATTTGAATAAACTATTGAATATATATATGAATCTGGCTCACTAAGCGATGCATACAGTATATGTGTTATACAAACTACTGAAAAAATCCCACCCCTCCCCCTATTCCGATAGTCAATGCATGATTTGCACACTGCCTCTAACGCCGTTCAGATTTTTTTCGCCTGTTTTTTGTTTGCTTGTTTGTTTGTTTTTTCAGAGTGAGTTCTTGATAATGTCAGCTTTGTATAATTGTAAAACAACAATGGTGATATTATTGTTGATAAGTATTGCACACCATAATTCTCATTGATTTTAATATGGTTTAAGAGACTCCACAATGTGACATAGTGCTGTTTTAATTCATGTCGACCAAAGTGTGTATCTGGCCTTTTCTGTGGAGGTCACATGCTGCACACATCTCTTCGGTGAGACACTCTGGGCAAGAGATTTCTGAGAATAGAGTTCATCTTCATTTGACTGCCTAAAGGTCAGACACTTTGAAAAATAATGTTTTTATATTCTTGTGACATTTAAGTCATTTTATGTGGGTTGAGTTGAAATTCGGATGAGGCATTCTTTTTGGTTGTGACAATTTTGTATCAGCTCAATGAAGAAAAAAATTGATGTATGTTTACTCACTGTCTTTACCAAAAATGACAAATATATACAGTATGAATATTCCGGATATTTGCAACACTTGCAGTTTTCCCCCTTTAAATTCTTAAAATAGATTTTTCACATTTTGTGCAAATGATATTTATTTTTATTTTATTTTATTTTATTTTATTTTATTTTATTTTATTTTATTTTATTTTATTTTATTTTATTTTATTTTATTTTATTTATTTTACTTTATTCATTTTACTTTACATTACTTTACTTTACTTTACTTTATTTTAATATTTTTTAATCATTATTTATTTTATTTTATTTTATTTTAAAGAACATGGGGGGGGGGGGGGGGTTTTTTTGCCGTTGCATTTTAGTTTTCTAGTGCACTTTGTTTTTTAAAAGGCGCATAAAATTTTACGTGAAATTACACATTTTTATTTTACTTTTGATTTTATTTCCACATACAAAAATACAGATACACATATCAGTCAATCAGTAAGAGGTATTTATTGCTTGTCCAAGTTCATGGTTTCATTCCAGAAACTGTATTTCTAGTGCACTTTAACCAAACAAACAAATTAGAGTGAAAGTAATAGTAATAATAAAAGATTTTATATTTTTAGGTTTTATTTTATAATTTTTTTGTGTGTTATTACAGTCAAGAAATAATTTCAGGGGGCATTTAAAAAAAGTTTCCCTTCAGGTCTTATACATACAGCTTAATTAATCATTAAGAAAATAACAAACAAGCTTCTGTCTTTGCCAGGTCTGGTTTGGTATCTATCAATTAAACAGAATATGTATTTATGTGCCCTGCAGCAAAAAGTCTGGCATGTACAAACAGAAGCTCCCTGCAGAGTCAGACCTGGTGACGCACTTTCAAGAATTATGACTTTAATAAAGTCTGAGATTCATAAAGAAATGATAACGCACATGTGCACATGTACACGTGCACCCATGCAGACTTTTCCATAGCACAAATACATTAACCTTAACATGATGGATTTTAACCCTTATGTGATCTTAACCTTTACGTTACAAATCTATCCACAGTATATACTCAACTGGTCAAATGTTTGAGAACCGTATAAGTCAGGGATGTCCAAACTCAGTCCTGGAGGGCTGGTATCCTTCAGAGTTTAGCTCTAACTTGCTTTAACACACCTGCTTGGAAGTTTTTATTATACCTAGAAAGAGCTTGATTAGCTGGTTCCGGTGTGTTTAATTGGGGTTGGAACTAAACTGTTGAACCGTTCCACCAGGACCGAGTTTGGGCATCCCCGGTATAAGTCAAGTTTCTTCTGCTCACTAAACCCACATTTATTTGATCCAAAGTACAGCAAAAACAGTACAATCTGGTAATATTTATACATATTTAAAAGAACTGTTTTCTATTTTAATATTTTTTAAAATGTAATTTATCCCTGTGATTTCAAACCTAAAGTTTTAGCATTCACTGTAAAAAAGCTGTAAAAATGCTACAGTAAAAATCCGTAACCTGGTTAACACTACATTTCCCTAATATGTTTGGCGAATAACCATAAATTGACTTTCCTAGAATTCCCTGCATGGCACGTCACTTTTTACACTATTTGTTGACATTACTATGGACCTTTTTAGTTGTTTCATGTATATAACTGATGGCCAGTTATGTGCAGTAGAGATTTATGTTACATCTAAGGTTGATAATGTTTATTTCATGACTTTAATTTATGTGTGTTACCATACTGATGTTTAGTACACCGAATCGAAGAAAAAACCCTCCACATTTTGTGACTCGGGTGTCTGTGGTCCTTTAAAGTAATCGAAAATTGCTGTTTCCATGGTCAGTTCTTATTCAGAATATTGTCTTAATCATATTAAAATCAGAGTATTGTTGTCCATGTAAATGTACTCAGTGAAAGTGCCAGATTATGTCGCAAGTTATCAATTCCTCTTTCTTTAAGTTTATTCCATCTGACTTTAAATGTGTCATTAAGTTTCATTTATTCCTCCCTGAAACATATTTTTTGTAAAGTGTCTGCTTCACGCTGCTGTGTCAGAATCCTTGCTTCTAAAATATAGCCATACTTAGCCATACATGTGCTTAGTTTAAGCAAATTTGATGAACGTGATCATGCGTGTTGATGAATCTAAAGGGAGGCGCTCATTGCGCACATTATGTAGGTATGTGTGTGCGTTTCCTAGCAACAAAAACAAACGCCTAACATCACTGACGAAATGACACAGGACAAAAAGTATTAAACACATGAAGAAAGGGAGGTGTAAAAAGGCAATGAAAGCCCAGACAGCATCTGAAAGCTCTCAGTAGTTATTCAGCAGCCCTCTGCCCTTCCTCATTGTCAATTAATATTAGCTGCTTCAATCCAACATCTACATTAGGATGATGATGAAACAAGAGTGGGCATTTCAGCAAGACAATTATCCAAAACACAGCCCAGGAAACTCTCAAATGGTTCCAGAAAAGGAAAATCAAGCAAAATCAGATCAGATTTGACAGCACAGAACCACCATGTCATTCCATTGTTATTAAACCTAACTTTTCATTCATTCATTCATTCATTCATTCATTCAGTCAGTCAGTCAGTCAGTCAGTCAGTCAGTCAGTCAGTCATTCATTCGTTCATTTGTTTATTGTTATATTTGTAGGTTTGTATTGTTTGGGTTTTTCCATCCATCCATTCATTTGTTTA
This sequence comes from Danio albolineatus, assembly GCA_903798035.1. Taxonomy (NCBI): domain Eukaryota; kingdom Metazoa; phylum Chordata; class Actinopteri; order Cypriniformes; family Danionidae; genus Danio; species Danio albolineatus. The sequence goes on from CAIGQQ010032119.1 coordinate 889,818, forward strand.
TTCGTTCATTCGTTTATTGTTATATTTGTAGGTTTGTATTGTTTGGGTTTTTACAAAAATCTGGTTCAATTCCTTGTTAACAGGTCCTTTGGAAATATTATTCCCTGGGAAAAGCATGACGTGTTGAATAACCCTTCCTCCTGCATTATAACAAATATATTATATAATATTACCTGACATTAAAAAGCATATTGCACTCACACCAGAAACAAGAAGCATTTTGTAGTAATTATATATAACATACATTCATTCATTCATTCATTTTCTTTTCGGCTTAGTCCCTTTATTAATCCGGGGTCGCAACAGCGGAATGAACCGCCAACTTATCCGGCATTTGTTTTACGCAGCGGATGCCCTTCCAGCCACAACCCATCTCTGGGAAACACATTCATACATTCTCATTCGCACACATACACTATGGACAATTTAGCTTACCCAATTCACCTGTACCGCATGTCTTTGGACTGTGGGGGAAACCGGAGCACCCGGAGGAAACCCACGCAACCACGGGGAGAACATGCAAACTCCACACAGAAATGCCAACTGGCCCAACCAGGACCTGCCCCAACCGGGGATCGAACCAGCGACCTTCTTGCTGTGAGGCGAACGTGCTACTCACGCGCCACCGTGGCGCCCCTATATAACATACACTGCAATGCAAAACTTTAGTGCAATCTTTATCACATACTTTGTTTTACTCATAAATTAATAAAACCTTACTATGAAAACTGCACAAATATATATATGTAGTTACAAAAAGATTTATTTTACTCACTGCCAAAATAGTCAAATTCACAATACATCCTCAAAGCGCATGTTTTTAGTATATGTGAATGCGAAATTCTACCTCACAACATGAAATCACCATCCACAGATCTTGTTTTACTCATGAACCTCTTTATAAAAATTTCATTAAAACATGGTGAAGATTTAGATTTCAGCTTTTGACTTCCAGAACGCCTTATGTGGCAGTGCAAAGAAATTGTACCGTAATAGGAAAGTGTTTACTTGCTTATTTATGCTGTTGCAGCTCCATTTTTTTGGTCTATTAGTTTCTTTTCATTTGTTGTTCAGAGCTCATCTTTTCATATGCTAAGTGTGGAAGGTCTGTGTCTTTTTAGTTTTGGAAACATTTTTCTGTTAAAAGTGGTCCTGTCTTTTGGAAACAAGCTGCCTTTGAAGTAGTCGTCGTCTCTTTTAGAAGCAAACTGTGCATGATAAGAATAAATAAAGAGAAATCACAGTTCCTTGATGTGCTAATTGGAAATTACGATAAACAAAAGGCCTGTCTTTGCAATCTGCCGGCTGAAGAATGCATTTGTCATTCGTTCCAACAAACAAATCTAAGTTGGCACTACAAAGGACAATTATTTATCCTATTATCATCTACCCAATCACTCAAGGCTCTTTCCACCACTTTCCTTCTTATTTGATTCCAGTCTACGGTATTTGACTTCCTCTGAAATTATTCTGAAATCAGCAGGTGTCCTGTTGCCATGGGATCTGCTTGAAGTAAAAGGGGGTTGCATGTGTGTTTTTTTTCACCACCCACACACTGAGCCAGGTGTGTTTCTGGAGACGTCTGACCCGTTCAGTATCTTTAATACACACCAGGTTTTCCTACAACTGAACACTAAATTTCTAGCTCGCTTCTGAAATTATAATTCTTTTTCAAATATGTGCTGATTAATGGAGAGAATATTTTTTCAACACATAGTTAAACATTGTAACTCATTTCTAATAACTAATTTAGTTTGTCTGTGCCATGTTGACACTACATAATATTTTACAATATATTTTTATCATTATTTTGTTAAAGTGCAATTTAACTTAATTAGATTACTAGGCAATTTAGGCTAATTAATTAGTTTTTTTGTTGATGGTACCGCTATAGTACACCAAAATTGTGTGGGGCCTTAGAATCCTCCTAACTTTCCCAACCCCCTAGCGGCGCCCCAGGTTACAGGTGTTTTATTAACATAATCAGCCACGTCAAAGCAAACATGAGGAGAGCATAAAGAGACAGAGCAACTATAATTGAGTTAAAAATTCTGTGTATTTGTGAACCGTATGTTATTATGATTCCCACTCCCGTCAATTCCTGCTGATGTTTATTTATTGATTTTTTTTGGTCCTGTCCTAATCTTGTGATTAATCGTGATTTTGTTTCTCATCCCATGGGATTCCCACGAGACTCCTGTGACCTGTGGGTCTCCAAAAAATGGGGTCACCCACTAAACTCCACGCCTTAACGCAACTGTCATTGAGGATGAGCAAATTAAACTAAATTGTACTAATGATGTCATATAAATTCATACAAATTAGCCACTAAATCAAAAACTGTGGGATATTTGGTTTATTCCGTATCCAATCTGAAATAATAAAAAAATCTTAAGGGGACTAAAACTAAAACAAACAAACAAACAATAAAGACTTTCTCAAAAAATATAAAAAATATAGTAGTAAATACTGTTCCTTGCTTTCTTAAATGTTTATGAAAAAACTTACCAATTTACATTTTACAGGAGGGCTAATTTTTATACTGTATGTATGTTGTATGTATGTTGTTCTCTGGATGGAACAGAGAGGAGGATCAAATTGCAAACACAATTTGAAGTTTCTGATTTGGCTGTATCTTATGCCTTATATTGCATATGAACTTGTGCATGAACTAAATAAATTCATTATGATATATTGTTGATATTATTGATATATGATATATTGATAAATATTTTGACTCGAAGCCAGCTTTTCTTATGGTGAATTAAATATTTTTTTCAAGTTTAATGTCTGTAATGGTTTACTGTTAGCGAACATCCTACTGATATTCCACACTGCTAGAGGCGGCTCTTGACCACAAAAATGACAGCGATGAGAAAGCAGTGTTTTAGAGAGCATCATAGCGATATGGTTATGCACAAACTTTGCAGTTCACTTTTTAGCACTTAAAAACAGCATTTTAGCATTTTGGCAGTATATATATTTTTTAGCATTTATAAATAACAGCATTTTTAGCATTTTGGCAGTATATATATTTATATATATATATAAACACTGTATACAGCAAAAACTTATGTGTTTCTTTAACTTATTACATAACACTTTCCGTTTGATTTCTGCTTTGTAAAATAAATTGCCATTTGAATTTAAACTTTTTTCTAATAAGGACTATGAACTTTAAAGGGGAAATTCCGTCGTCATTTACTCATCTGCCACTTAAGTTTATTTTTTCTGTTGAACACAATGGAAGATATAATGTCGAATCTTGGGATTTAATATAAATATATATATACACTGTGGATGTCAATGGTTGCTTTTTTCCTAATATTCTTCATATTATCTTGTTTAATGTTCAACAGAGAAAAAAAATCATAAAAGTTTAAAACCACTTGAGTGTAAGTAAATGATTAAGAAATCAGAGTTTTTGAGTGAACTATTCCTTTACGTAATTGGTTTTATAGTGAACATACAACATTTTTTAAACTCTAATATTCTTTAAATGCCACCAAAGTATGATGTTTTTATGTCATTGACCGAAAGTAATATAAAGTAATATATCTACTGAACTTTTTTACCAAATTTAAGGTTCGTTTGTCATTATTTCATGACATGTTTAATATTTCAATGTTTTTAATTAATATGTTATTTAATCAAAATACATCTTAGACACTGATTCAAAATGAAGATAAGATTCCTATTAATGCTGCAGTACTCATTGAAGAGCTGTGCAGAATGTGTGATATTCATAGTCATCAGAAAATGGCTTATATTTGACTGCTGGTAGCAATTCAGTTTCTGTAAAAATAAAGATATTCATTCAGACGTTTATAAAAGCACCGCAAACTGAAATGACTAAGCTCCTCTTGATCCAGCTAGTGCGGTTATATCCTGTAATCCTGCCTGCTAAAGACTGCACTGCAAACATCAGGCCGAATAAAGTCGATGAATAGACGGGAAGCACTAAATGTTCTAGATCCCTTTTTATAAATGACATTTTAAAAGGGGAAAAGAAGATGCTCATCTGTTGACTTCTAATATCAGTCATCATCTTTATTGTTATCAGAATGAAATCTCATTCAGATCCATTGATTGAGTACAGTTCTGTTATATTGTGCTAGTTTGTGCATCTGGCTCAGAAAGGAACAAATTCAATTCAGTGTCACATGGGTTCAGTCTGCTCTTTGTTTATCATTTCATGCACCTTTAATGACTGTTTTTGATATGGGATAGTGATTAACACGTTGTCTTTGATATTAAATATTCTGGCCAATTTCACTCATGTTAATATAGTCTATATATATTTAAAGAGCCCCTATTTTGGGTTTTTGAAAATGAGCTTGCATGCAGTGTGTAACACAGCTCTAAGTGAAGTGAAATGTCCAGCTGAGGCTTAAATCTGAAAGTGCACAGTGTTTAAAACTATTGATTTATCCATAAAAGAGTCGACTCAGTTCCTCAAACGAATCACCTTGCTTACGAGTCTTAAGCCGTTTCGGCATGACGTAAACACGAAACATAAGGCCCGCCCATTTGTGATTTTGAGTCTTAATTTGGCCTTAATTTGGCCACAAATCTTATTTTGACACATATTTTGGGGAAATAATAAAAATAAAAAAACTCTAAATTAAAATTTACTACCCTTATGTTGTGTTTAGGATGAAAACATCAACTAAATCAAACTGCTGTAAAACTGCATCAGATAATTTTTAATATTTATTTATTTATTTATTTATTTATTTGTTTATTTATTTATTATATTTTTGCATAAATCTGTTAATCAGCCTCAGGATGTTTTCATCCTGTTGCCTTAAATATATTTTTGTAAGAATAATTAGTTAATTTAGTTTTAGTAATTTTGTAATTAATTTGTTTAAAATTATAAAACAAAAAAAAAGTAAAATTAATATTCATATAAATAATGGCATGAAATGCACAACAATTTGTTGGATTTTATAAATGATATTTCTAACATTTTTATGTGTTATGGGAAAAGTATTACTGTAAACTATAATATGTAAATCACTGTAAATTTTATATTCAGAAAATTATATTCATATACTTTTGCTGGCAATCAATGTCATTGGATCTAAAAAAAAAAAAACAACTCCTTACCATTTAAAATGATCTTAAATTTATTTATTTGGTTTATTTGTAACCGAAACAAATTTATATTAAAATGTATATTTTGTTAAAATAAAATATAAAAAAGTATGTCATAAATATCTTAAAAAAGAAGATAAATGTCATATATGTTATACTATTTATGAATACTCTTTGTTGAAAAATAATAATACATACTGATTGTTTTCATTTCATTAGTATTTTCAGTCTCCAGTTCAAGTCATTCTTAGAAAATAGTAAAAGTATCCTGTTATCTGTGTTGATCGTTTTGCAAAGCATGCACGTCTTGTCTGTCTTTTATCCTTCCAGATCTGAATACAGTTTGCACAAACCAGGCAGACATGGTTCACTAACTGTCCATGTGTACGTCTGTAGTATAACTCATGTAGGCCTATTAAAGCAATCCTTATCATCAACCCATTTGAGGAAATCTGTTTCTCCCCCCTCGCCTTCTCTCTCTCTCTTCAATTGCTTTGACATTTCCAGTGTGATAACGCATAAGCTTTTCATATCAGTCTAAATGTCATTGTGTGTTTCCTCTGAGCTGGACTCGCCGTTTATCTGTAGCCCGTTCTAAGAGGTGAGTGGCCACTGAGAGGAAATTACAGCCCGCTCATGACCCTCATCAGAGGATCACACCACTGGGCACAACCGGAAGCGTTTTAACAGACTGACTGAACACACACACACACACACAAACTATGTTGATTTACTGTGTGTGATTATGGTCATTACAATTTCTCATAACATGGTTGATACTCCGTGATAATGAGTTTGAGGAACTATATCTCTCTTAAAGAGACGGTACACCCAAACACACAGTTCTTTCATCATCTGCTCAGCTTGATGTTGTTCTAAACCTGTAGGATTTTCTTTGTCTCTGTTGAATGTAAAAGAAAATATTATGAAAAACCTTTAGGGTTCATGCAGGTCTGGAAAACCTCAAAAGTTCTTGAATTTTATTTGAGTTTATAAAAAGTGCTTCGATTTTAGATGAAGGCCTTGAATCTGCTTTAAAATGTATTTGTTTTGCTTTCATAATAATTTATCATACTAAATAGATATTAATAATTAACAGTGTAAATAAAATATTTGTCTATTTGTTTATTGCTTGCTTGCTTTTGCATAAAATGAGAAGTGCGTAGTATGGTCTTTTTTGATCTCCTTTCTTTGATTGGTCAGTGAGAGAAAACAAAATGCATGGCGATTGACGCTTATAAATGAACAATGCATGAAATTAAATCAATTTAAGATTAAAGATGTCACATTTAAGATGTGAGTGAATGACAAAAAGAGTAAATGAATAATTCGTTGTTGGGCTTTGGGGTTAACATACAATCGAAGAAAGTCCTTGGATACCATTGTCACGACTGGCTCTCTCACAAAGGCACAGGGTCGCAGGAATTATCAAAACATGTATTTATTTACAATATTAACACTCACAACAGGAACTGGAAACATCACACGCTAGACAGGGAGTGTGGCAATACAATACCAGACGCTGCACTGAACAAAACACAGGACTTAAATACACATGACATTAATAAACGGATTAGAAACAGGGGAGAGACACAGGTGAAACTTATGGAACTAACTAGAGGCGGGAAAACTGAACAAAGAAATCACATGATGTAAACAGAAGCACATGACCAACACAGAACCCTAAAAACTATTGACCTTATTCTTCACATACAAGCTGGCGTAGCCAGTGGAATCTTTTTGGCTCACAAGTTCTGGTCTCCTTCAGCTCGTTATGCTGCTTGAAGTTGCAAACTGACATTTCTAATTATATTCTTCTTCTTTTTGTTTAATCACAAACGTTTTTTTGCCATTTATTGTTCCTATAGTCATTTCTCCCATAGGCGACTGAATCTGAAGTTCTAAATCAATCGTAAAAACAAGCGCACTTCCGCATCACAGAATAAGGTCAATGCTGTACTATAAAACACCTTCACTTGTCACAAACCTGTTTCAGTTTTTTCATCTGTTGAACACAAAAGAAGATATTTTGGAAAGTGTTGGAAACCTGTAACTTGTTTTTCCTAATATCAAAACTCATAAAAGTTTGAAAACACATGAGGGTAAGGCATCTCTTTAAGACAGCAGCTTACTGATCATGCTGAATCGAGCTTCGCACTTTCCTTTCAAGATAAAATAAAACAACCAAAAGGACAGTAGTGGGTAAAGAGCAAACAAAGCTTCTGATTATAGCAATATGGATATGTTTGCACAACCTCTGCAATTCACTGGTATGTCAACAGTCGAGGAAATTAAAATACACTGATAGTTATGATAGTTTGATTGTAAAATATGAGAATATATACTGTAGATGAGACTTTAATTGATAAAACCTACTACAAAAATCAAGATGATTTAATTAATACCTTGCTAATTAAGACCTCAATTAATACCTTTGCATAGCACTTTGACAAAAACAGAATAGCTTTTTTCTGGTAGTGATGTGGAGTGACTTTTCTTTGCTGTATCATTGACATTAGGTGTCAGCTATAAGGTAACAACGTTAATAGCTAGCTAATTCAATTTTCAAGGTAATACAACAGACCCTTTTCACACTTTCGCGTTTGCAAAGCGGAAGTCGTCATAGTAGGGTAAACACAGCGATGACCGCGGCTGAAGCGTATGTGTTTTCGCACTAACATTACCTTGAAGATTTGCGACAAAGAGTTATGATCATTTTAAATTTAACAATTAATTTTAATTGTTCATATAGAGAACACTCTTTGGTTGTCAAAGCCATTCATGTTGCTTTGAGGTATTTAGTTAAAGGTATAGTGCAATACTCTTCTGTAATATCTACACTGGTTGATTTGTTTATTGATAAGTATTCATTTCTGGATATTAAATGCAACAACAAGTTCTTGTGATCACTACTGACAAAAGAATATTTTCCATGTTAAAAGAAAAGTTTTATCTGAGAGATTTTCTAAAGCGGACACTAAGTTAGAAAAAGATACCTGTCATTTCCCTTGTTACCTAAAATGAAAGAACATAAATCATTTGTAATGATGCTTTCAGTGTTGTATTTTTCCTGGTCTGTATTTGAGGTGACTTTAGAGTAGTAAAAGACTTATTGTGGCAGCAATTTTGAGTTGACTTTGTAAAACCTAAAATTGAATACCTCTACTTTTTGCTTCATGTTGAACATTTCAAGCATTCATTTTATGATTTAAAAAAATGGGAAAGATTCAGATTTTTACAGGCAAAATTCACTTTAAAATCTGTCTGCATGCCTTTATGAAAAACGAGTGAAGTCGGAAGGTCTTGTTTTTTAGATGTTCACTCATTGGCTATACAGAGGGATTAATACATGAAAGTTATTACATACAGCATCAATGAACTTGAACATTTACAAAATATTTATGACTAGTTGTTGTAAAAAACATAATGATCCAGACAGACAAAAATCTGAGGCTCTTGTTGTTAATGTATAAAGCAATAACATTAACTCTACCATGACAAACGTGTATTGTGATCAGTGCATCTTTTCTCTAAATGGTCATATTTTAGCTGTTGAACTTTATTGACTTTGACTGCAAATGATAGCCAGACGGGTCCTGAACCTGAAGAAGGTTGACGTTTGCACTAAACTGTGTCAAAGTTAATGTTACATTTGTGTTCTGCTGTGATTTTGGAGTAATGATCTCAATAACCACACGCTGGCTCCCTGTTTTCCCAGGAGTCACAGGTCTAGTGCAGATTGATGAGAATGGAGACAGAGAGACTGATTTCGCCCTGTGGGACATGGCTGACATCAACAGTGGTGACTTTCAGGTCAGTGACTATCATATACTCGCAGCTTTCTTATGTGCCTGTTTTATCGTAAGAAGTAATTTTGGAGGATTTCTTGAAGACAAAAAATATGTGCAAAAAAGCATTAAATGACAGCTAAGTTATTTTAAAAAAATCATCTGTAAATTAAGGTTTCCATATCATAGCATGGTAGTATTTTACCCTTAATTTGCCCTTATTTGTGTGCCCATCTATTTGTGTGCACCTTTCTTATTACCAGTGTTGGGGAAGTTACTTTAAAAAGTAATAGATTACAAATTACCGTCTACTACTGGAAAATTATCATTTGATTACAATACTAATTACTTCATGTAAAAAGTAATCAGATTACTTTACTTTGAAGTTACTTTTAAAACATATAAAACAAAACAAAAAATAAAAAAATAAACTAGAGCTCTTTCAGTAATTTAAAATTCACTGAAAAACATTAAAATGGGTTTAACGCAGTTTGACAATTTCAAAAGATTAAAGCGATAGTTCACCCAAAACTTAAAATTCTTTCATCATTTTCTTCACTTGTTCCAAACCTGTTTGACTTTTTGGTCACACTTTATTTTGATGGTCTATTTGTTGAATTTAAGTTACATTGCAACTAATTCTCATTAGATTATAAGTAGACTGTTAGGTTGGGGTTAGGGGTAGGGTTAGTGTAGGTTGACATGTACTTGCAAAGTTTCTTATAGTCAGTTAAATGTCTGTTGAATGTCTGTATCACCAGATAATAAGCAGACAATCTACTAATACTCAAATGGACCATCAAAATAAAGTGTTACCGACTTTTTTGAACACAAAAGAAGACATTTTGAAGAAAACTGGATACCTGTAACCATTGACATCCATGGTGAGAAAAACACATACTATGACTGCAGTTGTGGAGACAAACAGTAAACCCTCGAATGTTGAATATGTGATATCTGGAATGTGTGGGCATGTTATGCCGCTTGTGTATCACTCCCAATATGCACACACAAGCCATGTACCTACATTAGAAAAAACGGCCTTGCTCATGCAAAAGATGTGAAATGTGAATGGCCTCATAAGCAGCTATACTTCTCCTCACATTTTCAGAAGTTATCTTCACTCTCGATCCTATACAAAAATTTTATTTAGCCTGTTTAGGCTGAGTTGGGCTGCTGTGTTTTGGGATGCCGGTGTCCTCCTTGGGATGAGTATTGTACTAGAATGCTTTCTGTTCTAGTGCTTGAACAGTTGCTATTCGAGTTAAAAGCAATCAAATGTTCTTTAGAGACTGGACATAGACTGCATTTCATAGACAGCTCGCGTTCTTCAGCATTTAAAAGCGCACGCTTATTAACTACATTATTAAAACATGATTTTATAATAGCATTTTTTTCCCCTAAAATCTATATTTGTAATGAAAGTAACACAATTACACCCTGCAGCCCAACCAGTTACTCACTGAAGCTTAGCAGGACTGAGCCTGGTCAGTACCTGGATGGGAGACAGGTTGCTGTTAGAAGTGGTGTTAGTGAGGCCAGCAGGTCAACCTGCAATCTGTGTGAGTCATAATGCCCCAGTAAAGTGAAGGGGACACTATACTGTCAGTGAGCGCAATCATTCAATGAGACGTTAAATCGAGGTCCTGACTCTGTGTAATCATTAATGGCACTTCTCGTAAAGAGTAAGCGTGTACCCCTGGTGTCCTGGCCAAATTCCCTCCATCGGCCCTTACAAATCATGGCCTTCTAATTATGCCCATCCACCAAATTGGCTCTATCACAATCTCTCCACTCCACCAACAGCTAGTGTGTGGTACACGCACTGTTACCACTGTCCTGTCATCGTCCAAGCGGTGGTGGTGTGGAGAGACCCCCCTCATGATTGTGAAGCGCTTTGGGTGTATGGCCATAGAAGATAAATGCGCTATATAAATAAACATTACATTACATTACATTACACTACACTGACCTAACTGTAATTAAATGACACAAATTTAAAATGTAATTTGTTACATTACTGTGTTCCCCAATAATATAATTAGAATACAGTAACATGTTACACACAACTCTGCTTATTACACACACAAGGATGCACAGCAGCACAACAACATCTTTAAATAAGAAAAAAGGTAAAGGATTAAAATGCAACAGATTAGTTATTGTCTACATAAGTTTAAAAATGCCTGGATATAATAATAAACAGTCATTGCGTGTACGGTACCTTGCACACAAGCAGATCCTCGCTAGTGAAGTGTTCAGTTTTTTGGCTTAGCAAATGCGCTTTTAAAGTGAATGGAATATAAGACTCTGTTTTTTAAATGCATGTTACACCCAAAACACACCCTAACTTATTAAGAGAATGGAGACAATCCATTTAAACCATGCACCGACCGTTTTTCTCATCTTTACAACAGTAAACCACGTGGCAACTTCGTTTGAATAATATGAATGCTTTATGATGCTTTTGTTTTGAATAATAGATGTATGAAATGCAGTCTCATTTTCTTACAGCAGATATGTTTGTGCGTGTTTGTCATTCAAACAGATTTGCCTTTGTTACAGGCTAATGAATAAGAATATAACACCTGAATCTTAAAAATGGCAAATTGAGGGCATAAATTTTAAAGCACACACACACCCACACACACACACACCCTTTCTGAAAAGCACTTGATTGGTAATTGGGAGGCCAGGCTCTGGGAAGGTTAATTATGGGATGCATATTCAGTCGGGGGAATGTTTTTTTGTTTGTGTGTGAGCGTGTTCAGGGGAGATGCTGAAGAGATTTTAAAGATCTCAGCTGCTCTCTAAATGACTCTTGTGTTTGTCATTTTGATATTTTTTGCTTGTTATTTCTGCTGTTTTTCCACTTTGTTTCCTGTGTCTTACAGAAATTACTTGATGAACACTTGAGTTTCTCGTATGTTGACGCCAAGGGTTCAAGGTTCAGTTAGGTTTTGCTTGTAGATGCTATAAAAACATTCAAATACACATAAAAAAAACATCTTTTACTACTAAAAAGGATTTGTATATTCTTTTTTTTAGAGAAAAGAGTAACAGAAAAAAGGGGGATAGGAGGGGAAAAAATAGAAATAATAACAATGAACAAAGCGGTTGTCATAAGGGTTACAAAATCGAGTCATAGTGCATTTGACATACATTATCACAAATTGTTTGCAATGACATATTCAGACCATTTTTGCCAGTACTTGTTACACTTTTTTGAATCAAGTCTTAGGTTAAAAGTCAGTCTCTCCATACAGTATATTTCCTTTACAATTCCTATCCATTGAGCCCTTGTTGGAGGATCTGACTGAAACCATTTTCGAGTTATGGCTTTTTCTGCTGCTTACTAAAAGGATTTGAATCAAGTACTTGTCAACAGTTGGAATAATTTCTGGTATTTTCCCAAGGTATAGTGTAATAAATGAGCAGTTCAATTCTTCTCCAGTTATCTTGGATTTGTATATTCTTAATACCTAGTATGTCTGAAATCAAAGCTCTAGCAATGGGCATGAGTCTGTGTTCAGTTGTGATTAGCATTTTCAGTGCTTATATCTAAAAGTTTGTCATTGAAGAAATTTACAAGGATTTTTTTTATGTCAGATTTTTTTTAATTCCCTAATTTTGGAATGCCTGCATTAATTGGTCATGGAGACAGAAAAATATTTATTTTTGTAAAGTTTTGTATTTTTGTGGAATACTACTAGTTAAATTTATATTTATGGAAATGAAATTTATTTCTGTTAGGGCAAAGCCAAATTTTTAGCATTATTATTGCTCCAGACTTCACTTGGTCCTTCAGAAATCATAATATATTGATTTGTTGCTGATGGAAGTTTTCTTAATTATTAATATCAATGTTGAAAACAGTAGCTTACTGTTATTATGGAAACTGTCCATAAATCAGCATTACTGAATAAACAAAGTTCAAAAAGAAAAGCATTTATCTGAAATAAACCTTTGTGCTACTGTGTATTTTGATGACTTTAAGGCTGCTGCACTGAATATATGACCATGGACCACAAAACCAGTCATAGTTGGTCATTTTTGGGGGAAAATGAGATTAATACATAACCACAGGACAATTTTTGACTGATGCAACTACTTGAAATCTGTAATCTGAGAGTTCATTTTAATAAATAATTTTATTAGAAAAATAATATTGAGAAATCATTAAAGGTTCAGTCTTAAAATTTCAGTCTTAACAATGTACTGGATATAGTCAAAAATCAAGTATTTATAGATTTACAGAAGGAAATAAAAAAAAATTCTTAATTTTTTTTTATTCTGGTTTTGTGATCCATGCACATGTTTCGATTAAAAAAAAATAACTTTAGACATTTTAAATGGTATTGTAAATGTCCTTCAAACTAAAAGACATCAATCAAAAACCACAAAAGCATTTTTTATAATAAGATTTTGGGTCTTTAAGGAATTGAAATAAGTCTAACACCGAACAGATAAAAAAATATAATTCTAACCCTTGCTATTAATAATAACCCCGTGACTGTTATCTTAATGACTTCACATTGCTCTGCAGATCGTAGCAGTGTATAACGGCACTCAGAAGGAGATGAATATTCTTCCTGGGATGGCAATCCAGTGGCCAGGTGGTAAAGTCCCTATGGATGTGCCCACCTGCGGCTTTAAGAATGAAAACCCTGCCTGTCGAGCACGTAGGTTTCTCGCTGCACAATACTACATTTGCTGCTTTGTCAAGCTACTTATTTAAAATCAGTCGAATCAACACAATTCCTGAGTTTTTTGGAGACAACTTAATTGTTTTATGTTCAATCCACTTAAATGTGTAAAAACAATTCAGTTAACTTAATCGATTTGTGTCGGGACAACATGACAGAATTATGTGAAACCCAGCATTTTTTACAGTGTAATTCCTTACGCGTTTCTCACTTTGCTTCTTTTCTTTTAGGAACCATCGCAATGCACCAGATGATTTCCATTGTGCTTTTCCTCATCCTCATCATCATCTTCACTGTGACTGTTTTTATATACAGGTGAGAGCCAGCAGAATGTTTTAATACCTGATGATTATATCATCATATCAATAAATATGGCTATGTATGTATGTGCACACAGAAAGCTGAAGCTGGAGAAGGAATTGGTCGCTCAGTTATGGAGGATTTCTTGGGATGACATTCAGATGAGCCATCTGGAAAAGGCCCTGAGAAGCACTGGCAGCAAACTCACACTCTCACTAGTAAAACAAAGACACACTACACACCAGGCTCTGAAGTTACCTTGCTCATTATGGGCCAAAAAATTATCCTTAAAATTAATTTATAGAAGATTTATTTTATGTTTTTAGCCATTTTTTAAATGCAGTGTTTATTTACACTTTGCTGGTCAAGGCTAACACAGTATGGCAGGGCTGAAACTTTCAGGTAGAAAACTTTTTTACATAATTGACCTGGATTTGAATGCTCAAAACATTAAAAAAGTGTCAATGACATTCCTAATGCTATTTAATAGAAATTGCTTTAATATGAAAGTAGTGTTCCAATAATGCAGAATCAGTTTTATAAATATCATATCATATTATATATCATATATCATATCATATCAATATCATATCATATCATGTCATGTCATGTCATGTCATGTCATGTCATGTCATGTCATGTCATATCATATCAATATCATTTACACTCAATATGGTAATACTGCATGCTTGTATATAATGTAGCCTTAAAGGTTTAGTTCACCCAAAACTCATTTATGCACCCTTCGCGTGTAACAAACCTGTTTGAGTTTCTATTAAACACAAAAGAAGATATTTAAAAAAAAAAATTTGAAACCTGTAACCATTGACTTCCATAATATTTGTTTTCCTGCTACGGATGTCAGTGTTTATCAGTTTATCAGCCTTCTTTTATGGTCAACTGAAAAAAACTTAAGGGAGAGCTAATAGTGAGTACATTTTCATTTTTGGGTGACCTATAACTTTAACAGTAAGGAGCAAATATCTTTCTGTTGGAGTAGCATAATACTAGCATATAGTGCAGATACCCTCTGGCTTTTGTGTTATTATTATCTTATTAGCTGTATCTCTGTTGTCTTTTATATCAAATACCTAAATTTACTCATGACAGGATATGGCTACAATATTGAGAAAGAAATATATATGTGTATATTTTCTGTTATTGCTGTATATACTGTAATACTAGTTATCAGTGTCAATAAACATGTGCAATATAGTTGTTGTGTTTGAAGAAACAGCACAACATCTCAATATGGTGCCATCATTCCACCAATTTCATTAGTGAATAATCCAAACACACTGATTGGCCGGAAATGTTTTTGGTTGATGATTATTTTCAACGCTGCAAAAGCAACAATCAGTATGTGATCCAATGCAAACAGATGCAATGCTGTGACATTTTTCATTCATTTTCAAATTTTCCTTTAAGCATGACAGGCTTAATAGTTTAGTTTAATTGAGCTTGAATTTGGGGGGCGTTATTGTTTATTTTGATGCCATTTTGGCCACAAACCCCCATTCATTCCTGTTCCTGCCATACACTAATACTCACTCATAAATTCAGATGTCTTCTCCAGATCTTATTTATTTATTTATTTATTTTTTAATCTATCAATTGCTTTATTCTAATATTATCTTTTTTTTCTGCAGAGAGGTTCTAACTATGGATCACTGCTGACGACTGATGGAAATTTCCAAGTGTTTGCTAAGACTGGCTACTTTAAGGTATCGTTCTCTGATTCAACTGATGTTTATCTAGTAAACATTTATACTCTCAGACGTCATGCCCACTGACCTTGGGTCATGATTCTCAAGCTTCATCATCTGATTAGCTGTGCACAATATCATATCTGGAAGACATGTCACATTTTTTAGCAGTTCTCAACCTTAGTTTCTCAAAATCAATGCATTTACCTTACCTAATCAAACTAATGTGTACATTTTTGAATATATTTTTATATATGTATGTGTGTGTCTTTTTAGCATTATGCCTTTATTGTGATAAGACTAAATAAACATGACACAGGAAGTGAAGTGGGAGAGAGAGCTGGGCGCTTTGTCAGTGTGCTGCCCAAATGGCTGTTGACTCCCACTAATCAAAATGTTTTTGTTTTATTTTTGAAGTGTTACAGTTTACGTGCGTGTTACAACCTCAAAACACACACATTCTGCCCACTGCAAACATATGTGCTTATTTGTTCCCCAGGGAAATATTGTGGCCATTAAATACATCAACAGAAGGCGCGTCGAGTTAACGAGGAAAGTGTTGTTTGAGCTGAAGCATGTGAGTGTGTCATGCTGTTTTATTGCTCTGCTGTAGGATATTTCTGCTAATCTGATTATAATCATTACCAATATGCTAGCATTCAAGTATTTGGGGTCAGTGCATTTTTTAATGGAAATTAATACTTGAGCAGGGATGCATTAAATTTGTCAGAAGGCGTATATAATGCTGCAACAGATTTCTGTTTTGAGTAAAGACTGTTGTTTTGAAACAATGTATTCACAGTTTCCACTTTTATGATTATTGATGCTAATTATAAAAATATTTCTTGAGCACCAAATCAGCATGTCTCAATCTCAACTAAAGACTGAAATACTAAATTATGTATTTTTAAGAGAAGAAAACAGTTCTTTTAAATTGTAACAGTATTTCAACATATTAATGTTTTACTATATTTGTTTAAAAAAATACAGTAATACAGTAAAACAATAAAACGGTGAAATACTGTTACAATAAAAAAGAAAACATATTTTTTAATTAATTAAATTATATAGTTTTAAAATATTTTTACATCCGCTGTGTAAAACATATGCTGGATAAGTTGGTGGTTCATTTTGCTGTGGCGACCCCAGATAAATAAAGCGACTTAGCCGAAAAGAAAATGAATGAATGAATAAAATATTTTTAAAATAGAAAACAGTTCTTTTAAATTGTCACAGTATTTCGCCATATTAATATTTTACTGTATTTTTTTAAACAAATAATTGCATTGCTGTTGAGATTTTTTTCAAATTCATTTTAAATCTTAATAGCATCCCCAAACTGTAGGTTCACGAACAGTTAAATGTTTGAAAAATGTACCGTGAGTTCAGAATAATAGTATGTGTTTGTTCTCTAGATGAGGGATGTGCAGAATGAGCATTTGACCCGTTTTATCGGCGCCTGCATCGACCCACCCAATATCTGCATTGTCACTGAATACTGCCCTCGAGGCAGCCTGCAGGTACAGACACACCATTCATGTTCTGTCATCACAGTGACTTTCATTGACTTACTGAGATAATGATGTTTACTATCCTCTAACCTTCAACTTGACCCTTACAAAAAAACTGCAAATTTACATTTAAATTATGATTCTTTAAAGGTCTTGAACAAAGGAAACCTATTATGCCAAATTTTATGAGATGTAAAATAAGCCTCTGATGTCTGAAGAGTTTGTTGGGGAAGTTTCAGCTCAAAAGAACCAAATAATTATTTATTTTTTAACTCATTGAAACTGTCCCTTTTAGGCTTTGATTTTATTGTGCCATTTTGGTGACTGGCGCTTTCAATTCAAATTAGATTGTGCTATCAGACCTCTTATCAAAAGAGGGCAGAGCTACAAATGCCTACAAAGAAACAAAATAAAACGCTCTATGCTAATGAAGGAGTAATCGTCATTAATGGGCAGGACTCCCCTTCTGACGACATGTACAAAGGGAGAATGTCAATCAAAATGTTTCTGCAGACGTTTTTTATTATTTGTGATTATAAAAAATAAAATGAATACAATTTTACCATTAAAAACTGGTTATTATCACAGACCTTTGCCTCACAGTTGTGTTTAAAAGTGATTTTTGCATAATAGGTTGCCTTAAAACCATTTTGGCCATGATCTACACCAGGGGTCACCAAACTTGTTTCTGGAGGGCCGGTGTCCTGCAGATTTTAATCAAATCAAATTTAACCAAATCAAACACACCTGAACAACTTACTAGGTGTACTTGAAACAACCAGGCAGGTGTGTTGGGGCAAGTTGTAGCTAAAACCTGCAGGGCACTGGCCCTCCAGGATCGAGATTGGTGACCCTTGATCTACACCAACTAGCTTTGAGGAGAATCGCAATATCAGAGATTTTTATATTGCGAACAAACTCAATTACATGATATGTGCTCTTTATAGAAGGCGGAGAAGCTAAAGATCTTTTTTCACATGTTGTGCTCACTATGACTTTCTGATTGGTTGAATTGTCCATACAGGATTTTGGGTGATGTTGTTTTTTGTCTGCACAAATACTGCTATCAAAAGTTTACATTGCAAGTAATTTTGTATGTCACATTTTTGAGACAAAATAAAAACATTGTATGTTATAAACTCAGGTATGTTCACAGTCACAATTCTAAGAAATATGTTAAAACTGTGGATATGAGGAGGTGTCACGGTGGCGCTGTGGTAACACAATCGACTCGGTCGCTGGTTCGAGCCTCGGTTGGGTCAGTTGGCATTTCTGTGTGCAGTTTGCATGTTCTTCCAGTGTTCGCATGGGTTTCCTCTGGGTGCTCCGGTTTTCGCCACGAGTCCAAAGACGTGATATAGGTGAATTAGCTAAATTGGCCCCAGTGTATATGTGTAAATGAGTGTGTATGGATGTTTCCCAGTGATGGGTTTCAGCTGGAAGGGCATCCGCTGTGTAAAACATATGCTGGATGAGTTGGTGGTTCATTCCGCTGTGGTGACCCCAGATTAATAAAGGGACTAAGCTGAATAGAAAATGAATGAATGAATGTAAGATATGAACTTAGAATTACAAGAAAATAAACCTTACAATACATCTCAAATTTAAATTACACAATTTATTTTTAGAATTGTTCATAGCTGTTGAAAAAGGAACTTTTTTTTTCATGAAAAGAACTTCACCAAAGAACTTGCATAGTGTGTGTTTGGCACAAGTGTTTAGTTTCAGACTATGTTTACATTAATTAAGATGAAGTCAGCCATCCTTAATATTTTGTAGAATATTATAAAATGTACATTTGGATTTCTCAACAAATGTGACCCCAACTTAAGTTTAAAAGTACAAAACACAAGACACATACAAAGGGGATTAAATATTTGGATGCTTCGAAAATCATTGAATAAGTTAGCACTGCAATTGTACATCTCTGCATTTCTGCATGTTTTTTTTTTACAGAATATTTTGGAGAACGACAGCATTACACTAGACTGGATGTTCAAATATTCATTAATCAGTGACATAGTAAAGGTAGAAACCCCTTTCTGTATTTTTTTAATGATGAAATTCACCTTTAAGGGGTTAGTTCACCCAAAATTAAAAACTCTGTCATCATTTTCTCACCCTCCACTTGCTCCAACCTTTCATGAGTTTCTTTCTTCTATTCAACAAAAAGGAAAACAAAAATGAAAAACATGACATCTATAGTTTTTTTTCTACCATGAATGTCTATGGCTACCGTTTCCAAAAGTCTTCAAAATGTGTACTTTTTTGTACAACAGAAGAAAGAAGCTCATGAAGCTTTGGAATCATTTAAATAAATGTAAATTTTTAGGTGAACTATCCCTTTAAGTGTTTATTTTCTATTCTCTCTCATTGCACTGCATCCTTATCCTCTTGCTTTCCTTCATACTGTCCAATCTGTCTCTCCCCTCAGGGCATGGCTTTTCTTCATAACAGTGTGATTGTATCCCATGGCAACCTGAAGTCTTCCAACTGTGTGGTTGACAATCGTTTTGTGCTAAAGATCACTGACTACGGGCTGTCCAGCATCAGGACGGAGTCGGACACTGAGGACGCCCACTCTTATTATGCACGTCAGTCATGAGACCTTTTCAGCTTTGTCGATTCATATGTCACTCTGACTAACGTGGCAATGATTTTCACAACACGCATACATGCAAGCTTCAGTCACACAATCAACAATCGCATTCACTGTCTGTGTGGATCTGTGTGTATAGGTAAGCTGTGGTTGGCTCCAGAGTTGTCGAGAATGGAGTGCTTTCCTCCAGGAGGCACACAAAAGGGTGATGTCTACAGTTTTGGCATCATACTTCAGGAAGTGGCTTTGCGCAGAGGAGTGTTTTACCTGGACGGAGACTTGCTAAGCCCTAAAGGTCAGATACCAAGCTTACCAATCCATGTGCCAAACATGTATAGTTATGTCCGAAAACTACTACACATCTCTATCATGTGTGAAACTAATTGTTCTATTTGAAACATTTATGCACTTTTGTTTTAAACCTACACTTGTTTCTGCCACAGACAAAAATAATTATAAAATAGTGTTTATTTCACACAATTCTGATGTTTTTCTCAAAATTGCAAATTGTAATGCTGGGTTTACATCAAAAGTTAAATGAAGTATCCATGTTAGTAGATTACATTCAGTACAAAGTCAATGCAAACGCACAAATCAATTCAATTCAATTCATCTTTATTTCCAATGCAATGATGAAAGAACTGGAGTAATATGATCTTATTTCAACAATTCATCCTATTAAGTTAACTACTGGCTTATTACTAGGGCCAGATGGAATCTGCGGACATTTTTTGCTAATTCTGCTGAGTATTTTGTTAAAAATCTGCGGATTTATGTGGAATGATTTTGGGAGTATCATAACTAAAACCTTAATATATAAAATAAAAAGTAATACCTTTTTAACTCGTATTTAATGTTTACAATGCAAATCCAATTAGATCAACTTTATTTTGTAAACAAAGCAAGTCTCTTTTATAATATATCTACTAAAAGACAGAAAATAGGACTTTACAAACTGTATTGAAAATAAATCACATGAACATTTTCATATTAGTCAGTAATGTTACTAAAATTAATTTAAAAACTGAATAAATATAATTGTACACACATTTACCCAAGTAAATAAACAGAATCGATGATGGCCTAAGAATCTGCGGAAATCTGCGGAATTCTGCGCGCGCAGATTCCGTGTGGCCCTACTTATTACCTGCCAATTATTAATGTACAATTATGGAAATTAATTGTTCATTAGTTGATCTTATTCTGCATCCCTAATCCTACCCAAAACCTAAACCCAACTTCCACCTTACTAACTAATAAACAGCTAATTATTACTTTACTAAGCTAGTAGCAATAGTTAGTGGTTTGTTGAAACCTTAAACTCTGACCTTAACTAAAGTGTTACCCATTATTGCAGAAAAATAAACAGAATTTGGGGGAAAAGGTGACTTAAATAGAGTGGTCTTGCCTGTAAAATAAAAGTGAAACGTGCTGTTTTGGACCCCAGTAGGATTAATTGTATGAACAAAAACTGCTTCAATAACGTTTCATTTGCGCAGCACAGATGAAAGAAATCTATACAGGTTTTGATCTATGCACTTCTTTCAAGTGGCCATAAAAGCCATCCAAATGACTCATGCACTATTCCAAGCCTTCTGAAGCAATCAAAGTTTTGTGTGAAGATTAGAGTAAAATTTAAATTGGTATTCACTGCTAATCCTCCTATTTGTTAGCCAGACAGAGTCAGTGAACCATATTTTTCTGGTTTACCAATTAATATTTCAGTATTTCTTTAACCAAAAAGGTTTGATTTAAAGGTTTTAGTTGAAAAGGTCTGATTTAAAATAATGAATATTTGATTCATTAATAGTAATAGTAATTTATTAAGTACAATTATTAATACATTTTTTAATTTGTCATGCATCTAGCAAAAAGGTGCATGATTAGCATGAATCTGTTGTGTTAGGAGGAACATGAAAGTCTGACTTTTTCTATGTGTTATGCCGTTTCTAAGTCATGTAGTTTAATCCAGCCTTTAAATTCAATTTCATCTGTTTCTCACACAAAGCCATCACATGGCTTCAGAACATCTAAAATATAGTACGCAAGTTAAAAAGGCCTGATGCTTTTATAATACTTTCATGTCCTTTTTTAAAACTTAAAAGCCTCAGTTCCCATTACATCGCCATATTGTATGTGTTCTTCATTTAATTAATGTATTAATATCATTTATTCTTGCTCCTCTGATCTGATGTCTGAAGACAAATTGAGGAAGCTGAAAAAAAACTTGGTTTGTTGCTTTCTTCCAAAACACTTTTAAAATATTGATGCACGGCTCTGCACTCACACAAATTACCCTTGAGAGCCTCCACAGTGACAGCAATGGAAGACGCTAATGAACCAGGTTCTTCAGAAAGGTCAACAAATACACAACCACATGCCATTCACAGCTGTGCTTCTCTCTTTACTACAGACACATCAAAGATGGTCCTTTAAACACCGCACGTATGCATAAAAACACCCTCATACACTGTTAATTTGCCAGTCCCACTACCCATCGGTAAAGAGGAATACACTTGACATTATCTTGTCATCCCGCCAACACACTCATACACATTACCTCCCCTGTTTATGGTTCTCTTGGCTGTAGAGAACAGCCCTTAGAGGGCGAAGAGCTCTCTCGTTCAGACATTGAAGTTATGTTGTGTCATACTTTTGCATGATGATTCTGTATAAATACTCAGGGTTGCTAATTGCCATGAAATATGAAAAATCAGACCAGCACTGGGTGACTACTTTAATGTTGTGTACTGTATGGTTTGTTATTGATTACAATTTACATAATAAAAATTGCAGTTGGTAATGTGATTTATTAGATCGCTCATTTTAGGTAATACACTATGACTACTTTTGGATTACTTTTGACCTGACTTGTTATTATTGTAGATAATTATTGTCATAAATGTACAAGCAATAGTTATACTGTTATGAAGCAGACGGAGAACTGGAGTAAGTGAAACGTAAAGGTAAGTTTATTCAGACAACATATAACACTCAGAGGAAACACCAGGAGGATACGTGGAGGGAGGATCATTCACAGTCTTTAACTTCTTCAGGATGGATGGATACAAGAGGAGGATGGACGACACACACCAGATAACTTGACTGAAGACGGACAGATGACGACAGGACCACAGACTGAAGACTCTGGGAACAGGAGGAACTACGGAGAAACAGAGAAACTGGGTAAGTACTGGTATTCGATCGATTAGAGTGCTGGCTATGCCGGGGAGACACTCAGAGTCCGCTTTCGTGTCAACGAGCCCGGACGTCTGAGTGTTGTGATGACAGGGTCTTTATAGGTGCTCGGTGATAGGAAACAGCTGTGTGTCAATCAGAAGGCAGGTGATAGTGCTCTGGCTGGATGAGTGCCGGGAGAGCCTGGCCAATCCGTGACATTACCCCCCTCCCCAGGGCCCGCTCCTGAGGGCCTATACCTCCGACGTCGTGGTGGTCTACCTCTTCCACGGGGTGCCGGGAACTCAGGGTAATTGGAATGGAATTCGTTCAGGAGTGCTGGATCTAGAATGTCTGCTCTGGGAACCCATGATCTTTCTTCTGGCCCGTACCCCTCCCAGTCCACGAGATATTCCAACTGACCACCACGACGCCGGGACCGCAGGATGTCACTCACGGCGTATACAGCTCCTTCTTCTAGCAGTAATGGAGGAGGGGGTTCCTCTTCGTGGCCAGGCTCTGTGGAGGGAAGGACAGGGTCGTGATATGGTTTTAGCAGTGACACATGGAATGTGGGGTGAATACGGTACTGTGCTGGGAGTTGTAACTTGTACGTGACGGGGTTGACCTGTTCCAGGATGGTGAAGGGACCAACGAATCTGGGACTCAGTTTCCGGGAGGGCAGTCGCAGGCGGATGTCCCTTGTGGAGAGCCATACCTTTTGCCCTGGATTGAAAACTGGTCCATCTGTTCTCCTCCTGTCGGCTATCACCTTGTTCCTGCGGACTGCCCTCTGGAGGTGTTGATGGGCTTCGTCCCAGACTCTCTCGCTCTCCCGGAACCAGTGATCCACTGCGGGGACATCAGATGGTTCGCCATCCCAGGGAAATAGTGGTGGTTGATATCCTAAAACACACTGGAATGGCGTGAGTCCGGTGGTGGGTTGCCGCAGTGAATTCTGGGCATACTCCGCCCAGCCCAGAAACTGGTTCCAGGAGTTCTGATGACCATTACAGAAAGTTCTCAGGAATCGTCCCACTTCTTGGATTTTTCTCTCTGTCTGGCCATTAGTCTGCGGGTGATAGCCAGACGAGAGACACGGACACGATATCCTCTGGAAGTCCGAAAGATCGGAAAACTTGATTAAAAATTTGTTCTGCAGTCTCGAAGGCTGTGGGAAGCCCCTTCAGCGGAACCAATCTTACAAACTTGGAAAATCTATCTACTATTACCAGAATGCAGGTATTCCCATCAGAAGGAGGTAAGTCCGTCATGAAATCAACTCCTAGGTGTGACCAGGGACGATTCGGGACTGGCAAGGGATGGAGTTTACCGGCAGGTAGGTGACGGGGGCTCTTGGATTGAGCACACTCCTTGCATCCTTTGATGTATCGACTCACATCCCTTGCCATCTTAGGCCACCAGAAGCGTTGGGACAGGAGCGAGAGAGTGTAGTTGGTCCCAGGATGCCCAGTGCCTAATGAGGTGTGGACGGAGTGAATGATCTCTACCCGCTGTTCCGCTGGGACGAACTGCCGATGTGGTGGGCAACCTGGCGGAGCTTGGGGTGCAGGAGTGGCGACGGATGGAGGAGCTGTCCAGGTGATTGGATAAATGGGAATATGTTCAGGGAGGATTCTGGCGGGTTTTTCTACCATTTCAGGTTGGTCATATCTTCTAGAAAGAGCATTGGCGCGTAGGTTCTTTGATCCAGGACGGTAGGAGATGGAAAACTGGAACCGGGAGAAGAAGAGAGACCAGCGGGCCTGACGGGGACACAATCTCTTGGCTTCTTTCAGATACTGTAAGTTTTTATGGTCAGTGATGACTTGGAACGGGTGTTTAGCTCCTTCCAACCAATGTCGCCACTCTTCCAATGCCAGCTTGATGGCGAGGAGCTCTCTGTCACCGATGTTGTAGTTCTGCTCCGCCGGGCTCAGCTTCCGGGAAAAGTAGGCACATGGATGGAGTAAGGGTGGATTACCATGATGTTGTGAAAGAACGGCTCCTACTCCTGTAGTGGACGCATCAACCTCGAGAGTAAAGGGTAAATCCGGGTCAGGATGAGTCAGGAGTGGCGCCGTGGTGAAGGCTTCCTTGAGGTGATGGAAGGCTGCGGCTGCCTCATTTGACCAGATGATCTTCTTGGGTTGGTTCTTCAATAAGTTGTTAAGTGGAGTGGTGATGATGCTATAATTCTTGATAAACCTTCGGTAGAAGTTAGCGAACCCGAGAAATCTTCGAAGTTCCTTTATAGTAGTGGGTTCGGGCCAGGAAACTACAGACTGGACCTTCCCCTCGTCCATGCGGACACCAGACTTATCTATGATGTATCCGAGGAACTGGACAGACGATTGATGAAAGGAACATTTCTCAGCTTTCAGGAAGAGATTGTTCTCTCTGAGCGTTTGAAGGACCTCCGCAACGTGGTGGCGATGTTCGGCCTCACTCCGGGAGTAGATGAGTATATCATCAATATACACAATGATGAATCGCTGGAGATACTCCCGGAGTACTTCATGAATGAAGTGTTGGAATACGGAAGGGGCGTTGACCAGGCCATAGGGCATTACCTGGTATTCATAGTGACCCGTGGGGGTCACGAAAGCCGTCTTCCACTGGTCCCCCTCGCGTATTCTCACCAGATTATATGCGCTGCGGAGGTCCAGCTTCGTGAAGATCTTGGCTGATCTTAGTTGCTCCAGGGCTGCTGGAACGAGGGGAAGTGGATAACGGTATTTAACAGTGCTTTTGTTCAAGACACGGTAATCAATACATGGCCGCAGCCCTCCATCTTTCTTAGCCACGAAGAAGAAGCTGGAAGCTGCTGGCGACTTGGAATGGCGGATGTACCCCTGACTCAGAGCCTCTTTGATGTACTCCTCCATGGCCTTTGTTTCCGGAAGTGATAGCGGGTAGATTCTCCCTCTAGGCAACTGGGCATTTGGAACGAGGTCTATAGCACAGTCCCATGGCCGATGTGGAGGTAGCTGGGAAGCTCTCTTGGGGCAATAAACATCCAGGAAAGAAGAATAGAACTCAGGAATCTTGACAGACTGTTTGTCGATTGGACTCTCGACGGATGTCACATATACAGACAGAGGTTTACTGACTTGAAGGGGAAGGTCGGGAAAGCAGGTTGGTGAGCAGCCGTCGCCCCATCTTTTAATTTCTCCGGTGCCCCAAGAGATGATGGGATCATGCTTCACCAGCCACGGGCACCCTAAGATGACTTCCATATTTGCTCCATATTTGTTGTTCTTGATTAAATAACCCAACTTGCAGAAGTATTGGCTCACACTTTCGATGAATGCTGGCCGAAGAATGGAAGTGTTGTGTTATGGGTTGGATCTGGTAAACTTGGGTGGATGCTTCCGTACGGAGTTGGAGCTGGCGACAGAGGGAACTGGAGATGAAATTCCCAGCTGACTCGGAGTCAATAAGCGCTGTTACAAAAATAGAAACACAGGGAGTAGTTAATTGAACAGTGGTGGTGAGAGGATGTAACTGTTCGATTGTGGAACTGAATACACTCACTGGAGGCAGTGTGGGACGGAGTGGACAGTTGAGCCGGACATGACCGTCGGCGCCACAATACATACAAAGACCCCGGGTCAGCCTCCTCTGTCGCTCTGAAGCTGTGAGCCTACCAGACTCGATGATCATGGGTTCTGGCTCTGGAGGGGCGATGTGCTCAGGCGACCGGAGGAGTGCTTGTGGAAGGGGTCCAGTATCCTGTAGATATGTGCTGAGACGGGCTGAGCATCGAAGTGAATGTTGAATGAATTTCTCCAAACCCATCGTGTCATCCAATGCAGCCAGTTGAATTCGGAGCGTGGGTTCCAAGCCGAGCCGGTACGTCGTGAGAAGAGATCGCTCATTCCATCCGCTGGCAGCCGCCAAGGTTCGAAAACGGAGCGCATACTCCTGTGTAGACATCGTACCTTGTTTGAGATGATATAATTGTTCTCCGGCGGCGACTTCTCCGTCAGAACGGCCGAAAACCTCTTTGAAGTACTCAGTGAATGCCTTTATTGAATTCATGACCGGCCCGGCTTGGTTCCAGATCGTCTCAGCCCATCTGAGTGCAGGTCCAGATAGAAGGGAGATGATGTAGGCGATCTTGGAACGATCTGTGGGATACAGAGATGGTTGCATATCAAATACGAGTGAACACTGCAGAAGAAAACCATTGCACTCCTCCGCCCCGCCTGAGTAGGGCGCTGGTCGAGCCATGGGACTGGAAAAGGTGGTGGATGAAGAAGATGATGCGGAAGTGCTCGGTGCTGGTGGTGCGTCGGGAAGTGAGACTGATGGCATCAAAATCCTTTTTAATTGATCCACCAGCTCTTGAAAATGATCGGGGGTGCTCATGTTGTCACTGTAGTTTCGGTCCGGGCTTCTGTTATGAAGCAGACGGAGAACTGGAGTAAGTGAAACGCAAAGGTAAGTTTATTCAGACAACATATAACACTCAGAGGAAACACCAGGAGGATACGTGGAGGGAGGATCATTCACAGTCTTTAACTTCTTCAGGATGGATGGATACAAGAGGAGGATGGACGACACACACCAGATAACTTGACTGAAGACGGACAGATGACGACAGGACCACAGACTGAAGACTCGGGGAACAGGAGGAACTACGGAGAAACAGAGAAACTGGGTAAATACTGGTATTCGATCGATTAGAGTACTGGCTATGCCGGGGAGACACTCAGAGTCCGCTTTCGTGTCAACGAGCCCGGACGTCTGAGTGTTGTGATGACAGGGTCTTTATAGGTGCTCGGTGATAGGAAACAGCTGTGTGTCAATCAGAAGGCAGGTGATAGTGCTCTGGCTGGATGAGTGCCGGGAGAGCCTGGCCAATCCGTGACATATACATTTTAAAAAATAATAAATACATGATGACAATAGTAGTTGGTAATGTAATTAATGTAATTCATTTTACAGTGTTCATACAGTCATGAAAAACTTGGAAAAGTCATGGAATTTTGACATGGCATTTTCCAGGCCTGGAAAAGTTTTGGAAAAACTGAAAAACCCAGAAAGTTTTGGAAAAGTCATGGAAATTAATTTAACAGTTATCTGAATACTTTAATATAGGTTAGTTGTCTTTACTTCTTTGCTGTCCATGGTCAAACACATGCTCTCACATTATTAGTGCTGTGTGAACATTATGTAAATAAATTTTACATACTGTAGATATAAAGATTCATTTAAACTTGTTTTGTGATATGCTGTAATAACTTTTAACATGCATAATTTTTCTTATTATTTAACAGGTTTACGTAGACATTACATCAAACATTAGGTCATGAAAATGTACTTGAAAGTACTGGAAAAGTCATGGAAAAGTCATTGAATTTTAGTAGTAAAAATGTGTATGAACCCTGATTTTAGGTAATGCATTCAGATTACATTTAGATTACTTTTGACCTAACTTGTTATTATTGTAGATAATTATTGTCAGAAATTTTAAAAATTGTCATAAATGGAAAAAAAAATTAAATGATGAAAAATATAGTTGTATATAAAAAATATAAATCTAATTTATTAGATTGCTCATTTTCGGTAATGCACTGACTACTTTTATATTACTTTTAGATTACTTTTGACCTAACTTGTTATTATTGTAAACTATTTCTGTGATAAATGTAAAAAAATTTCACTAATGAAAAAAAAGTACATCATGAAAATTATAGATGGTAGTGTAAATTATTAGATTGCTCATTTTAGCAGGTGACACTATGGCACAGTGGGTAGCGCTGTTGCCTCACAGCAAGAGGGTTGCTGGTTCGAGCCCCAGCTGGGTCAGTTGGCATTTCTGTGCTGGAAGGGCATCCGCGTAATAACATATGCTGCATAAGTTGGCGGTTCATTCCGCTGTGGCAACCCCTGATAATAAAGGGACTAAGCCTAAAAGAAAATGAATGAATGAATGCTCATTTTAGGGGATGCACTTGTACTACTTTTGGATTACTGTTAGATTACTTTTGACCTAACTTGTTATTATTGTAGATGATTACTGTCATAGATTTTTTTAAAATTGTCATAAATAAAAAAATTACATGATGACAATAGTAGTTGGATAGACTTTGACTACTTTTAGATTACTTTTGACATTTTAGATAAGTAAGGGATTGTTAAAAAGAACTATTCCAATCTGTCTTATTAATATCATGGAATTAATAAAACATTGCTTTATAACAGCTTTGGAAAAATTATAGAGATTTATGAATTGAAATTGAATATGAAATACTAAATAACCAAGTAAAATGTCAAATTAGAATATTAAATTACTTTTAAATAAAACCCAGGTTTGAAACAATGTATTTTACCTACATTTTTATGTTCAAAATTAGTTCAGAATGTGTTGTTCAATTACTTTTATTTTAATATTCTTGTAAATATGTATGATCAATCTGGTGCATCACATAAACAGACATTAATTAACATGAAAAAAAGAAATGTCATGGTCAAAGTCTTCCAGATTTTTAGTATTTCTGAGAGTTAAACATTGCCACAGAATTAAGTATAGCTTGCATAATTATGAAACTCATTATCAGATGTTACTGAATCTGCCAATTCAGAGTAATGGATCATAAATTCATTTGCATGACATTTACTACATAGCCTTCTGTATTTTAATTATTCAGAGTTTAACAAAATATCAACAGAATTGTTCAATTTCTGTTTAAATGAAACATTAGAAAACGACATTTAAAAAAATGAAGATTTTATACAAAAGAATTAGGCAAAGTAATTTAATTGTTAATAATTAACGCTCAATGTCTGACTAATTTGTGTGTAATCCATAAAAAATTTTACCATTTTAAAACAATGTAATCTAATAATTACAAATCCAGATTAAATATAATCACTTACTACCAAGCACTAATCATGAAATACTGAAACCTTCCTAAAGTAAAACACTGAATCAATATTCTATCTAAAACTGCAATCTGAATGAAAGAAAAGCTTTATAAATTACTGTCACTTTCTATTACTTTCAGAGTCATAACACATTCATTTGTTCTGTCTTTCTCTTTCACACACACTTATCTCTCTCTTCCGCTCTAATCTAATTTATGGATTTAATCATGTGATTCATAATACAGACCAAAATCCATGTTTGCATATGACTCAGTCCAGTATTGCTGGTACATTTCAAGCATTTCCCATTTGTTTTACTTATTGCAACCATTATTAATGTACAATTATGGAAAATATTTAAATGTGATTGTTTCTAATTGTTGTTTAACATAATGTGTAATACCTTTAAAACCATTAACAGAGTTGACGATAACAGACTTGACATTTTCCAGCATTTTATGCTTTAGCTCAAGTTGCTGACCTCAAACTAGACATCCATGTGGCATGTCTAAAACTGAATTTTATGTATGCAAATCATATTACAGTTTTTAAAAAGAGAAATTTGCTAAAATATGACAATAACAGAGTTCAAATTATTAATCAGCTATTGATGTATTGAAAACATTTAGCAAAAATTAATGAGAGAAGATTGAATCACATGCCTCAGTGCCTTCCAGAGTTTCCTGCCAAAGGAAGTGACATGACTTTGAACAATTCACATGTTTTAAATATAGTTAGCGCTTTAAATATTGTCATACCTTTTTATAGCTGATATAGGAGTTGACCAGAACATAGCAACAAACACAAAATGTATGTTTTCATTACTGAAATTACAAATAACAGGAAACAGATGTTTCATGCAAATGTTTATATAATAAACACGGAAAGGCTGCAAACTAGATTAAAGGTGCTGTATGTACATTTTGACTTTTCTAAAGCAAAAAAAAAAAAAAAACATAATATGTGTGCACATAGTTAAGAAACATGCTAAGCGCACATACTTGTTTAACTGAAAAACAATGCCTGTGTCAGTTATTCTGCTTTGAAAATGTGCGTTACGTGCTGGAACGGTTGTCTTTGTTTTGGTTCTTTTAACCTGTCCAATGCCAGTTTAGCCAATTAAATTTCAGCAGCCCAGGTTGCCTTGTTGGATACTGCGACCTCCAGTGGACAGTAGCAGACTTCGAAATGAGACACAGATTCAGAGTTCCACATGAGGTGGTTATTAATTAGCAAATAATATAAACATTACAAACGTACACAAACGTAGGTGAGCAGGTTACCTTGTAACCCGTGTCCTAACAACACTCTACTTTACAAGATTTCAGTAATAAGCAACTTGGCTGTTTACACCAGAAATAGCACAACAGAAATTTAAATACAGCCATTCAGAAGCACAAAATAGAGCACTTACTGCACTCCAACAAAATGGTAAGGTTTATAACCTTAATTAATTGTTAATACATATTGAATGCATTAATACATATTAAACCTTTTTAACATTATTAAATGTAGATGCTGGGTCACTGATATGTGTTGGTTTGCATTATTTCGCAGTTCTAAAGTTCAATTTCAAACGGTTGATTTTATTATCGAGATCTGAGGTGAACTTTCAGCTGCTGCTTTCAGTATATGGCAATAAATGTCATGTAAAATGGCATTCAAACTCGCATGTTAGCTTGTAACACTGAATAAAACACATGAGGTGATTATTGATTATAAAGTTTCCTGTTGTTCATCTGCAAGAAATAGAAGCCGTTTCTAATATATCAATTCGTGGTTTTAGTATTCCTTCTATTGCGTGTCGTTGCTTTTATTTTGAACACGATTTAAATCAGCCTTTAGGCTTGATCGTCAGACTCGCGCCTGTTGATCATCAATCTGGCAACCTGCGCTTGCATTTGTCTTGATTCAGTAATGCCATACCTAGGTCAACCACTGGATGTCAAACTCGCATACAGCACCTTCAGTTATTTTATGATAAGTTAATGTAATTACAGTGTTTCAAATATAGACAAAGTGGTGGATTCTTTAAGTGTTAATATTTTAAAATACAAATACAAACTTTTTTTAGATACAAGTGGTATCATTTGTGTTATTATTCAAGGTCTTTGTTATCAAAAATGAAAAAAAAAAAATCAATAAAGTTTATCTTGGAGAGGCAAAATAAACCCCTCATTTCTAGAATTACCCATATATATATATGTGTGTGTGTGTGTGTGTGTGTGTGTGTGTGTGTGTGTGTGTGTGTGTGTGTGTGTGTGTGTGTGTGTGTGTGTGTGTGTGGGTGTGTGTGTGTGTGTGTGTGTGTGTGTGTGTGTGTGTGTGTGTGTGTGTGTGTGTGTGTGTGTGTGTGTGTGTGTGTGTGTGTGTGTATTTCTTTATGAAGAGCAGACTTTTTCTCCCCGCACAAAGTGATATAATGTGCTGTCAGCATCCCCGGAGCTTCTAATGTCAGCACTGTAATCAGAACGGACATAAAAGAAGTGATCATATCAATCTCCACCGGGCGGCAGACATGCTTTTGGCCACCTCCGTAATGAGATTGCTTTTCCGGCTCTAGACTGGTGAACCAACGAGCCTTGTGTACGCTAGGTCAACCAATCAATTGGCACACATATAAATACAAAACACAAAGAAAAGTGTGCAGCAGTAAAGATGTCCTGAGCCTTGAAGAGCAGCTTCTTATCAGGCCAGATTGTCTGTGAAAAGCCTCAGATGGGGTAGAGAAAGGGTGCTTTTGCTGGAGTGCGACAGCCCACAGCCGTTGCTTTCAGAGCTGTAAGAAGAGCTGAAGAATAGAGCTGAGAGAGAGAGATCAGGAAGAGGATTGGGAACAGAGATAAAACATTTGTGGGAGTTTGTGGGAATAAGACTGGCGGAAAATGCCCCGATGCAACAGATAATAGATGGAAAGCGAAGGAAAGCACTTTGACTGGCAAAATGTCTTCAGGCTGCTGATACTGTTGAAATTAAAGGAACATTTCACACCCAAAATGTATTTTCTTTAGGTAAAGCTTGAAAGTAGGAACCAATCTTTGAGTTTGTTTTATGACGCATGTTACATTTAAGTGGAAGAAAAAAATGTATCGGATGGGGGCTCTATCCAATTTTTTTTTCATTTGATTCAACTTTGTCATTAAACTTGTACAAGTACAACGCAACAGAATGCAGTTTAGGTCTAAGCAGGAGTGCAATAACAGCAAGTGCAGGATATAGATATAATTTATAAGTGCAATTAGAAAACTGGGGGTAATATTTACAGATGGATGTATTATGAACATAATACAAAATATTGTCTGCTATAGTCTGTAGAGATTTATAAATAGATGATCATACTGTACAGGTTGCTATTACAGTTTTTCCTAAGTCGCTTTGGTGCATTTTGTCAGATCAGAATTGAAATTCTCAAAACTACCTGTTCAATCTTCAGATCATTGTGTCACTTGTGCACATCAAAACAGCAGTTTCTCATTTCTTTGAACAAGTTGCAAATGCTTTTGTATGTCTATGCAAATTATTATGTGCAAATCTCTCCTGTATCATACATTATCAGTTGCTTATGTCAAGTTGATTCTTTTGGTCTCTGTTGAATAGTCTCACCCTCCACAACATTTAATCGTTTGTTCATGGCATAAGTTTTTACATGCAAAATGGCTTGTTGTAATGCTTTTTTCTATGCATTTCATTAGACTTTATTCTAAATCTGTCTACAATTGGTACATTTTTCCCAGGTAAATCTTGACCTTTTCTAATGAAGGTCTAAAAGGAGGTTGTCCTATGATCACATTTCTACTGTGTTTTGTTTTTTCTCAGTGCTGTCTTTTCCTTTGTGTCACAATGACATGATATGTCAACAAATTAGAGTAGAAGCAGCAAAAAATTGCCATGTTTACATCAGAAAACCCCTCCAGAGTACACTATTACAGTATATTGACAACATGAAGTAGTCTTATCCATACACAATGACACAAGGACTTTAATTTTGAGAGATGATGAGCTAACGATTTTGAGCAAGAGACTGGCTTTTGCTGGTAATCCGGTGTTTTGCTATTTGTACATGTTGTTTTGAGAAATGTACCAAAGCAACGGAGAAAAACTGTAATAATCAGGAATATGCAAATATATATGAAAATAATATACAGGTTGTTATTTGCTATAAACAGGAATTACAAATAGATATGTATGTATATCATACATTTACAAATGTGCAGTGGATTTGTACATTTACAAATGGGTATGTGCTATATTGAGTGTGTAATGTTAACTATGCAATATAAAAAATCCAAAAATGTTAAATTTATTAATTAATTATTTTTCCACATTTTTTGTATGCCTTGGACTGATTTTTGCTGTTTATTCTGATGAATTCCTTACCCAGAGAGCACCGACACATTATTTAAGCTACCCCTGAGCACTTTTTGTTTGATTCTGAAAGAAATTAATTACTTTTTTCTAAATAAATTAAAAAGTACAAATTAAAATTATTTATATTAACTGCTGAAAGTGAGCATCACAAAATTATAACATGCATTGCATAACGACTTTTAATATTTCATATTTGCTAAATATGGCAAAATATTTATTAAGCTTTTCATGTATTTGAAGCTGATCTTCAAGTGACGGTAAATGTCATCTAAATGTAATAAATGAGATTTTTAAAATGAAGGTAGTATTAAAGGAGTTAAATTTTCGACTGATCTGTTCATTTAAGCTCAAACCGTTCCCCTTTGTCTTTTTCTCTTGCTGGCTGTTTCCTTGTGTATAGAGATTGTGGATCGGGTGGCTCTGGGTGAATGGCCGTATCTCCGTCCATCACTGAACCCTCAGGCACACAGTGAGGAGCTCGGTCAGCTGATGCAGCGCTGCTGGGCTGAAGAACCATCAGACAGACCTGAGTTCAGCCATATAAGTGTGTTACTCCGCAAACAGAACAGGTCTGTCCCTCGTTACGCCCTAGTTCTTCTGTAACATGTAGGTTTTTTCACATTAGATGCCAATGACCCTCAAATAAACAAGGAACCTTTAGCCTAAATTGTAAAAATGCACATATTTACTGTCTTGTATAAACAGACAATGACATTTTCTACTCATTTATAGTACTGTATTTATTTGTGTACATATTTGTTTACATTTTAAGTCAAGTTTTATAGTCTGTATTCAATCCCTTTATATAGCTTTTATATTTGCTTCATTTGTGTTTAAAATAATTTTAATCCAAAAACTCGTCCATCATCTGCACTTTTTCTCTCCTAACATTATGAGCTTAAAAAAATGTTGGCTGCATGTCGCACCCTACACATGTTATTTTCATTCACCTCGTCATGTCTCGTCCACAGGGAGCACAGGAGTAATATCCTGGATAATCTTTTGTCTCGTATGGAGCAGTATGCTAATAATCTGGAGGAGCTGGTAGAGGAGAGAACTCAAGCCTACCTAGAAGAGAAACGCAAGGCAGAAGCTTTACTGTACCAGATCCTCCCTCAGTCAGTTGACCAACTCGCCTCTTACACTAAAGCAACTATTACAAAGTTCTTATTCAACTTGGCTAACTCTCATATGGCTTTATTTTTGTTATGTGTGTGTGTTAGTTCAGTAGCAGAACAGCTAAAGAGAGGTGAGACGGTGCAGGCTGAAGCTTTTGACTCCGTCACCATCTATTTCAGTGATATTGTGGGCTTCACGTCACTTTCAGCGGAGAGCACACCTTTGCAGGTATTTCACGCTTAAAACTGACAATGAAAATGCAGTTTTTTTGGAGTCTGAACCTCAAGATTTTAAGTGTTTTTGTTTGTTATTTGTAGGTCGTCACCCTCCTCAATGACCTCTACACTTGCTTTGATGCCATTATAGACAATTTCGACGTTTACAAGGTATCGCCACCTCAAACTTAAACACATCTAATATATGCCTTACAATAAACTAAGATTTTTTTACATGTATTTTTTATTATTTACTTGTTTAACCAGGACAGTCCCATTGAGGTACAATATCTCTTCTACCAGGGAGTCCTGGTCAATAAAAAAAAAATATTACAATACATAGACACACACACAAAATAATATAAACCATAATCAATTATTAAAACGTGCACTGCTCTAAATAGACAGACTTTGAAATATGTTTAAATATAGCAATAACAGATGGTACAGATTTCATATGTAGTATTTTTTAATAGCTTGTCCATACATATGGAGCATACTTGGAGAATGCAGATCGATTTACCTCTGTATAAAAACATGGCACCCTAAGTAAGAATATATCTGCTGGTATCTGGTATTATAAGTATTTGAGCCGTACACCGAGTACATTAGATATATACTGTGGTAATTTACCAACTAAAGGTTTAAAAACAAAAAACTAACATATGTTGTATGTTTTTTTTATATATATTAAGATTTCTATATATTTAATCATATTTTTGATATCTATTTTTATTTGACCCTTATTTAACCATATTTCTATTCTTTAATTTTATTGTAATTATTCTATTATTTTTCTATTATTTTATTATATTATTATTATTTATTATTGTTTTAATTCCACATTTCCAAAGACTCTTTGGGTGCCTGGACCCCAGTTTGAAAAACACTCCCCTAGACGGCATTATACAGTCCCTGTTCTGCTAACAAATATTGCTTGAATTTAATCCTAATTTTCTCAAATGTTCATTGTAGTCAGTGTCAATGAACTTAACACACATAGTTCCTTATCCAGTAAACGGTTAAAATTTTAAACAAAACAGTTTAATTAATTAAATAATGTGGCATTTGAATATTTAAAATGAAACCTTGAATCCTAACAGAAATATGCATTTTTATGTGGCATCTTTTAATTTCAAAATAAATTTTCCATCTAAATAAAAGGAAATATGCTACCTGTAGTTAGTGTAAATAAGGCTGTAGAGGAAATGTTTTGGCATGCACTACACTAGTCAACATTGCCAACAGATTGTCTTCGGACAATTTAGAAAAACTTTTTTGATCACTTCAAATATTGACTTCTGCTTATAAAGATTTTCACAACCCGCTACTGTTTTATGGAGTTTTTGTCAACTAAAAGGCATTTTGTCTACTGAACAACCGGCATGGTGTTAATTGAAATTCTAACAGGGAATTTTTGTTTTGTCTTGTGCTTTCTGTTGAAGTGGATCTCAACCTGCTATACTAGAACAGTGTCTAAAATATTTGGTAGAGATTAAGACTGTCGGATCTAACTTGAAGCTAATTTGTTTACATCGAAAAACTGAAAAAATTTGTTGTTTTTTTGGCTGTTGCACCAACAAGTGCAAGAGTTTAAATTTGATGAATTACGCTCTATGTCTATGCATATTACAGTATGTGTTCAGTTTATAGTAGGCATGGGCTGGTGTAAGATTCTGACGGTATGATAACCTTAGATAAAAATATCACAGTTTCACTGTATTACAGTATTGTGATTACTGCTCTAAAATATGTTCTTTTTAAATGTCTGGGTAAAACAACAACAACTTTTCCCCCATTGAACACAATATATTTGATTTTTAAGAAACAGTTAAAATATTTTGGACCAGTAGCCTTTGATGTAGAGGTTGCTTTTCTGCTGGAGATACTGTTGCCCTAAAAAACGAAATAAAATCGTTGTGAAAAACATGTAAAAAAACAAACAAACAAAAAAAAACTTACATATATCTTTGGAACTGTATAACAAAAAAACTTTGGCGGTTTTAAAACCTTGACTTTTCCAAACCGCGGTAAACCTTGAAACCGGTTATCGTCCCATGCCTAGTCTATAGGTATGTTTAAAACAACAATCACAGACTACAGGACTGTATTAGCATTTCCCAAGCTTTATATATATTTTAGATATAATTTTTCTTTTATTGTTCCTTTAGGTGGAGACAATAGGCGATGCTTACATGGTAGTGTCAGGACTGCCGGTAAGAAATGGGAAACTGCACGGTCGTGAGATTGCACGCATGTCTCTCGCTCTGCTGGAGGCTGTCAAAACATTTAAGATTCGCCACCGACCCGATGAGCAACTCAAATTACGAATTGGCATTCACAGTGGTGAGAATTAGCATTTTAAACAATGGGTTTGAATTAGTTTTTTGACACTAACAGTGATTTTCTTGTATTGAAGCATGATTATCTAACATAATACTAAATATTACTAAATAGTAAATACTAATAAATATTCATATTTATTAATATTGCTAAATATTAGTATGTTTAGTAATATTAGCATCATTCTAGCATTTAACTAAACCTGGTTTGTAGCATATGAAGTTTTCAGTATTGAGTACTGTGTGAGTGTGAATGTTTGTATCTGTGCATGTTCCAGGCCCTGTATGTGCAGGTGTAGTTGGCCTGAAGATGCCTCGGTACTGTCTATTTGGAGATACAGTGAACACGTCCTCTCGTATGGAGTCGAATGGAGAACGTAAGAGAAAAAATTATCTCTATCCTAGCAAACACTTTAAAACGTAAAGATCTCGCAAAGTGTTGTGAAATGTGCATAGCCAATAGCGTTTCGTTTATATCACAGCTCTGCCAGTGAGAGTGGCTGAGCTCAAAAGTATCACTAGAGAGCCTTTAATTGATCTTAAGATCTGATGAGAAACTGAATTATGCGGTGACGTGAAAATAATCATTGATCCATTTAGGCGGAAGTGACAAACTACTTAATCTTTAGATGTGTAAATCAGTTTTATATTTTCTAAACCTGAGTTCTGTCACTGTTTTAGAGCACATTAGCTTTTAGATATTCTCATAACAGACTGATACTAACATCTAAAAAACTTTATTTTAATCTCACAGGAACTTTAATATGATAACAACCATTGCAACTGTTAAGGTCAAGAGTTCAGAGGAATTAGGTTAGTGATTTGAATTGTTTAATTTTCTATGGACCATTTTGAGGGATTTAACAATAACAATGGTCCTAACATATTTCCTGTTTTACATTTTTAATATCCATAGCTTCCAAGAATTCAAAAAGGTCCACGTATTGGTAATTAATGTTATAAAAACTGTTTTAATGTTAAGATACACTTGAATTGCCGCTTGTAACAGTTATGAAATAGTTTGACAGCAAGCAGGAAATGTTGACGGGCCATAACATCACCATATTGAAATGGTCTATAATAAAACAATTTCAGATGTAGAAAAAAAAGTCAAGAGATGACTATTTTAAAATAAGCATTTCAGCTTTAGTCTTACATTTAATTGTTTATTTAGAAAAATGTATTTCTATATTATCTGGCCTCACTTGAGATGCTTTTTCATATCGCCTTGGAATTATAAGGTTCTATCTGCATTTTCAAGGACTTTGAGATATTGAGCTTCAAAGTTTTTGCATTCCATAGCAAACAATATGTGTATGACAGTTCTCTTTAATACATTAACATGCAGTGGCAGACTTACTGATTTGCCCATTAAGGCTTAATATAAAATTCAAAGACTGTAAAAGAAACCAATGAGCAAATTAGTTTAATAAACACTTCACTTTCACTGACTATATATACACAAATAAAAACATATTTTACATTTGATATATAATTTTTTTAAATTACTATTTCTTTTCCAACAATGTAAAATGTAACATTTCATCTCAATGTCAACGTTTTTTTCTAAATCTTCACATTTACTCACTTTTGAGTTTCAGGTTTCTTCTCAATTTTGAGAAGAAACAATTTTGTGTTTATTTCTGGTCTCTCCTACTATCAGTGGAGCATGATACGTTGATTAATTTTCCATAATGAGATTCAAAGGGATTTAACAAGCCTAAACATCAAATGTTGATGAGAAGATTCCACATTAATTCACATTTTAATATTTCCTTTGCCACCCGTTTCCCCACATAGATGCTGCCAGATATCAGCTGTCGTTAGATAACACTTGACAAAAGAAACAAATTGCAATCAGGAAAGAGATTAATTTTGAAGGTTGTTAAATAAAGAATTTGCATTATGTTTTCCTTGACCAGCAAATCCACACAGAAACATTGTGTTGTGGAGGTTTATCAGTACACTGTGACGTAAGTTAAAAAAAAATAATTGTTATAATAATAAAAAAGGATCAATGGTTAGTCACCCTATAATACTTTTTCATCATATCATTAAAATGCCATTGCTTGTGAATGTAAGCTCTACAAAGTTTTTCAAATCCATGTGCATGAAAAATGAACTCATTAGATCCCAAATGAAAGAATAATTTCTGAGTTTGGCTGCATTGTCATTGAAGATGTATTCTGCACTGCAAAAGCAGATCCACTTCACATGATGCACTTCAAAAGGATGAGGACTCGGGTTTATATCACTGTGTTATAGGTGTTTAAGGGGTGCTCCAGAGTGTATTTTTAAGGTTTGGCTGTGTTTATAATATGCAAATCAATGTGTGCTCCTGCTTCATTTGTGAAATGTCACATTCTTTTTTTCATATATCTTACTTTTATTATATACTCAGCTAAAATGAAATGACTGTCATATTTCCTAGTTCCTCCAAAGGCCCACCCTCAAGAGGCTCTGATTGGTCAGCTAACATAATGTGCTGAGATTCGTCGATCGGCTCAATGTCACCAGGAATCATCCTGCTATAACATTACAGCACATCTGGCCACGCCCCTTCACTGCGCGGGGTGTATGCTTGTAACCTAAAGGGTTTATGACATCATAAACCAGGATGTATTTTTTGTAGTCCCCAAACTTCATTCGCTGTAGGCTTTGCTAAGCTAACTCTGATAAAGCCAATAAGCATATTACATTGAGAGATGTTGTTTATGTTCACACAGCTACATTACACATCAACTTAAGTTTAAAAAATGATATCGTTGTGGACCACCCCTTTAAGGCCTTCAGTTCTGAAATTCAGATTCATGCGTTAGAAATGAAAAAACTCGTAATAAACTGGGCCATCTGACCAATGATAGCAAAGAACACTCAGAAACACAAGGATCTTTGAGAGACCAGGGGCCTGTTCCATAAAGCTGGATTAGCTGGCTAGTTCAGTTTCAGTTTAGTTTGCACCAATCTTGGGTTTGAGGTAACATGAAGGCAGCTTGACTTTATTCACTCTTTGTTGCCATGGTATTATGGAGCAGCTGAGAGCTGAACTACCTTTATGGTACCTAAAACCCAGAATTAGTGCAAATTAAACTAATCTGACTAGTACAGGCCCCAGATCTTTCAGATTTCAGACACTATAAGAAAGGAGCTGTTGCTGTCATTTATATTAGGAGAAAATTTACATTAAACCTCAGATTCATATGAACCAGTTCAAATATGCGTAAATTGGCAGCTTTTTGTGTTTTGTGATTAATGTTTTTATTTTTTATTTATTCTTTTGAATTGCATTATGGGATCATGATCTTTCTTCCAACAACGTTCAACCCTGAAAAGTACGAAAAAGTGACTTTTATTGCCATTTTTAATAGTTTAAAGTGATATATTGTCTCGCTTGGTGTTGTAAATTACGGTACAAATACCACATAATAAACCGCCAGTACATTTCTGTTATTTTACAGACTTATTTCTCTCTATATTATTTGTTATACATTATCTTATTACTACTAAACTACTAAAATGTCAATAAAAGTTTCTTTGTTAAACTGTGGAGTTTTCAACATCAAAAGTAGCAGAGAAAAAGGTCCCATCACAACCGTAAATAAACGGTAAACACAAAACACGTAACCTGTTAATAATAATAATAATTCCTTATAGTGCTTTTCTAGACACTCAAAGCACTTTACACAATGGGGCGATCTCCTCATCCACCACCAGTGTGCAGCATCCACCTGGATGACGTGACTGCAGCCATAGTGCACCAGAACGCACACCACACATCAGCTGATTGGTGGAGAGGAGACAGAGTGATGAAGCCAATTATGATATGGGTAGGAGGTCATAATGGACAGATCTGTCCACGAAGCCGGGGTAAACCCCTACTCTTTTACAAAGAACATCCTGGGATTTTTAATGACCACAGAGTCAGGAGTCCTTGGTTTAATATCTCATTTGATTGAAGACGTTGCTCACTGAGCAGAGTCCCCTTCACTATACTGGGGTTTAGGACCCACACAGACCGCAGGTTGAGCACCCCTTGTTGGCCTCACTAACACCACTTCCGGCAGCAACCAAGCTTTCCCTTGTGGTCTCCCATCCAGGTACTGACCGGGCGCAGCACTGCTTAGCTTCAGTGGGCTACCATATAAGAGTTACAGAGAGCTAGCTGCCGGCTAATGAACAGTGTAGAATAGCCTACCTCAAAAACAAAAACTTTAAAACATGGCACAGTTACCTACTATACCTGCAGGTAAAAAGTAAATGAGTAAATCATGTATGCCAACATCTCAGTGGGGTGAGCTGTGTAAACACAGCTAATCAGGGCTTTTACAGTATGGCTGTAATTAATCATGGTTGTTTCTCCTGCAGCTCTGAAGATACACGTGTCGTCAGCCACTCGAGCTGTGCTGCAGGAGTTCAACTGCTTTCAGCTGGAGCTCAGAGGAGATGTGGAGATGAAGGGGAAAGGCAAGATGAGGACCTACTGGCTTCTGGGAGAAGTGAAGGCCGGAGATTGAGAGCGGAGGGCTCTGCTGCTCAACTGACCCTAGTAGCCAAACACATCCACAGGGAAACCAAGCCAAGACTGTTTTGTTGGCTAAATGCGCACGCATGTAATCTTGTACAGCACTGGATGATGTCAGATCTTGTATATGTGTAATTTAAAGAGGTTTCTTTTGTAAGACCACGAGCTTCTGCTATAAACGGAGTGAAGCGTAAGTGTGATTGAATATCGCCCCCTGCTGGAGAAGTAGCGAGACTGCTGGCTTAAAATACACGAATACAAGTCATGAAAGCAATTTTTTTATGTTACTGTACCTAAATTAATCAGTTAATATCATTTTTTTTTTTGTTATGCAAAGTTTAACTTAATATTCTTGTGTGCAATTTCAGATGACTAGAAACATTCATTTGATTCAAAAACAAATTAGGCAAGGTTGTATTACAGTGTAGGCTAAATAAAAAACAAAAACTTCCAGGGTGTGTGTGAAAGAAGACGGTCAAACATTAAAGATCAAATTATTACATTTTAGTTCACCAAATATGACCAAAATTTTGGCCTTTATTATTTTAACGTTTTGAAGACCAGCAGCATCCATTACTTATCATTTGCTACATTTCACTAGAGTACTATTTCTAGATTTATGTTTTCCAAAAAATTTTATTTCACCCAGTCAGACTTTTGCACGTGTACATTCCTCCTCAAGCCACGCAGTTTGTCTCCTGAAGGGTCCTGCTGAATGAGAGGGGCCATGAGGGGGGAGTTTTGATAAGGATGTAATGTAAAAATAATTGGTGTGTTCCATACAGCATTTTTGTGAGCCACACACAACTACTGCAGATTTAACAAAGCATAAATAATTCATAAAAAATAAAATCAGCCTGCTTTCATAACACCGCTCAGTTTGATTTTAGATCATTTTGCTCAACCTTTGCAAAGTCTACAGGTAATTTATTCATTTAAAGTTTCTGCTTTGTTTAGGGGTTATGGTGAAGCATCTGGCAACATAGTCTAAACAGCATGCAAATAAAATTACGGAAGGCCATGTTTATAATGCAACACATTCATATGACTAGATCTGAGTCTTCAGAAAGGTGTCTTTTAATTTATCTCTTATGTACCCATTCTCTTGAGAGCTCTTTAAGTACCTTCCTGACACTTTAATATTTTTAACCACGTTAAGATTCTCTGATCTTTTCACATTGTCATTGCCATGAACACTTAAAGGTGACACTTTTAAACCTGCAGATACTGTTAAAGACATCCTTAATAACTGCTCTTTTGACATATTTGAGGAATTTGATCTTTGCATCTCATCATACACAGTGCAAGCATGCTAGTTTTAGGAATATGCAACATTTAAAATTAATCTTAATTGCTGAGAGAGACTGTTATATTTTTTACTGGTAATTGCTTAAATATCATCTGTTGCTTAATATTAATTATATATATATAGATATATATATATAGATACTAGTAAATATGAAATATGAATTATGATATGCAATGCTTTATATATAATGCTTTATACTGTATCTCTCTAAGAAAAAAATATTTTTGACCCATTTTTGTTCCTGGCACCACTCATTTAATCCTTATCTTGTATTTGTTGTTCGATTTAATGATATAACAATATGATTTTCATGAGGTACTATAAATCAGAAATAATCAATGCCCGAAACATGGGCATTGTTTTTATAAGGCAATGTTTCAGTTGTTTGTTTAATGATAACCGATGCACAATGCTTGGCTTGTTTTTAAAGTACATGATCATTATAGGCTTTAGTTATGTAATAAGTGTATCAGTAATAATAAGTGTATCAGTGATACATCAAAATACACAGCATTAAAACTAGAATATATTTAAATCTACAAAAGACAATTATGACCAGACTTCAACACACAAAATAAAACAAGTATTTTTTGGCATTGATAGTTCCACAATAATACTTAAGCATTCTCACAAAATGGTGTTTTAGCAGTACCATAGAAGAACCATGTTTAAAGAACCATTTTTTTTCTTAGAACAATTTTGTTTTTATTATTATTTTTTTTTTTTTGAGAACAGAACTCAAAACAGTGTTTTTGCAGCAATGCCATCAAAATATTTTGGGTTGATTAAGGAGACTTTTTTCTTAGTGTGAAGAATA
This sequence comes from Danio albolineatus, assembly GCA_903798035.1. Taxonomy (NCBI): domain Eukaryota; kingdom Metazoa; phylum Chordata; class Actinopteri; order Cypriniformes; family Danionidae; genus Danio; species Danio albolineatus. The sequence continues at coordinate 934,273 of CAIGQQ010032119.1, forward strand.
ATTTAATTATATAAAGATGCTTTTTTCAAAGAATCTTCTGTGCACCTGTATGGATCTTAAAGTGTCTTTGTTCACTGAACAGTTCATTCCAGCACATCCACACAAAAATGTTCCGTTGTGACATTGATGACCTCTTTTGGAACTTTTAGATTTAAAGTCTCGAAGGCTATTTATAATTACAAAACTTTAAAAAAATGCTGCACGGTTTACAGAAAGCCAGAATCACAAAAGATGTTGATGTCCACTCTGGTTCATGTGTGGCGTACAGTTTATGCAGCTGATATTTAAGTTTTTTAGGTGTCACCGAGACCAGGGACCTCTAGTTAAACATTTTCTCCAAGCTTTTCGTAAAAATCCGCAGTTGATGTGAGCAGGTCTCACTAAAGTTAGATTTGAATAGTCAGAGGAATATTTCTGCTTCTCAGAGCCCTGCGCGCGCTCAGTTTTCACTATCCTAACGTGTGGGAAAGAACAATAGGAGTTATTCTTTGATTTAACATAACCACGAGTATGTAAACAAGGTTCTTGCTCTGCATGGAGACATTCCTGAAATCCGTTCTTCTCCTCAAAAAACAGTGATTCCCTTCTGCGCACACACGGGCTCTCGCCGAGTGTCAGAAAGCCGTACGGAGTGGTGATTTTGCTGAGGTGAGGTAAGGACATCGCGGCTCTGGTTGTCGGGTCTGACAGAGTCTGGAGATCAAGATGGTCCATGGAGCCGAGCTCGTGCTCATCAGAGAAGGGGCAGCAGCGCGTCAGAGCTCGGACTATCAATGACGATGATGAGTCTGTGGACCGGGGAATGGTGTGCCGCCGCCGCTGCCCGTCCCCGCCTCCCTGCAGTCTCGCCGGACACAGAGCCGGGATGGTGAACTCGGGCACACTGGCAGGAGTCACCACCATATTCTTGAGTGGCATGAGTCTCGCTGCCGCAGGCTGAATCTCCCGAGCACCAGAGTGGCATGCTTTGTTTTCTCGCTTAACAGGCGCAAAATCACAAGCTGGCAAGTTTCTGCCCATTGTTTACAACAGGCATATAACTTAACGCTTTATAGCTGAGTAAAACTTTCCAGTAGAGTATATTCCTATCTGACTTTGCTGGTTGTTGACGACATTTTCAGTCCCGTTATTTTAACACACTAAAAGTTTATTGAAGTCTGGATAAAATGCTCTCTGCCTCATGCTGAATAAGTGAGAGAATTCAAGTGGCAACTGTAAATATAGGATCGCGACATGAACAGGCTCCTCCCGCTATGGACAGCCTACTGTATATCAGACTACTAATGAAGCTTATTCTACGATTCTATAGCCTAGTTAAATTTCTATAACAAAAATGTTTATGGAACTATTTAATCTTTGTTTAGTAGGCTAATAGGAAAAATAATGAAAGACATCTACCTTAGTTATTCGTGATAAATAAATCAATAATAATAATAATAATAATAATAATAAACATAAATTAATTATTGTTTTTTATATAAAAATGTAAATATATAAAAATAAGCGAGCTAAACTTAAACGCAGCCTACAAGTCAGATTTTTTTATTAGCTATAGCCTACATTTAAATAATTGTTATATAGGCTGAAAATATAATTATATTATAAGTGTAAGTGCACTATACTTATATTACATTTAGATTTTTATTATACGTTTTGTTTATTCATTCATTTATTTATTTTGTATTAGCTGAAATATAGTCTATTGTAGTTTTGCGCAGAGGTCTGGGAACGTTTTTTATTCACCGCCTGTGTTTGTCAAGGGGAAGTGAAAGAGCGCAACACCCGCCGTTTGTTGTGAAGCGGCGGGCTTAATAGAAAGCTACCGATGGCTGCAGACATATGTTCTTGGGTAAGAAGGGTTTTTTATATTATGAAAAGTGAACCGATAAAACAACGTGCTTGCATGTCACGAAATAAAATATTTGAAAACGTTCCTAGTTGAATGTGCTGTATAGAGACACTATGCTAACTTAAAATAGCCAAGAGGCTAACAGAAAATACAGACCACAACATTAATGTTTGTGATCTCTGTAGGTGTAATTACTATCGGGTTATTACTAAAACGCACACATTTCACAGTGTACATTGTCCTGGTATACCAGACAAAACATTTCTTATTTATTAGCAAACCTTTCTGTATTACATGTTTATCTTTATAATGTGATTCATATATTAACGTCAATGATTTGAAAATGTAGCTCACTGGGTTTGGGTAAAAAAACAACCAAACGTGTGCTTATCTGGCTAGCTATTTGTTTTATTATTGATAATGTATAGAAGAAAAAACATGTTAGTGGAAAACAATGGTTTATACCTCTGGTTCTCATTAACTTGTGTTTTCAGGCTCAGAGACAGATTGAACATGGGATGGAAACGCAAGTCCTCTTCTCCAGAACCACAACCAAATCTGGCCAAAGTACCAAAGAGGGAATCTCTCAGCAGATCTCCTAGCTCATGGAAGAGGAAGGTCTCTACACCCAGTAAGACAAAGAGCTGGACCTCCATCCAGTCAGTTTCTCCAGACGGACATGTTGATCAGTGCAATGGCCAGGAGCAGATCTCCATCGCAGGTAGTGCAGAAGCAAACCGTCGTATGGCTGATGAATGAAGTTTATCGCAGGACTTGTTTTTTGATTGTTTTTTGTGTGTAGGTCATGTTGAGGACGACAGTGACTGTATCCAGTCCTCTACTCCAGTTTCATCCCCTCTGCGGTCAGAAGAGGATGCAGAGCTGGGTCTGGTCATCACAGTGGGTGAGTTAAAGCATTTAGCTGTGCTATTAACCACACTTCACTAAAAGGGGTAGTACAGTTCTTTAATTATGTACTCTCCCTTCAATAGTTTCAGATAGGGCTGGGTGATTTTGGACAAATCTGACATTGCGATTATCTTGTTTTGCTGCGATTTATAAATTGCAATATGAAGATAGTTTCACCAGATGATTTGGAAAGATTTATTTAATTTAGATCAACTGGGGTAATCAAGTCTTTTTCTATGTAGTGCATCTGCATTAAAATATAATAAATTACAAGCATATAAGAAAATATAAAAATAAAAAGGTTTTCTGGGGTCTGTAACAGTATTCAAGTGTAGAATTTTAACAATCACATGTAAAATAACATGGTCATCATCATTGTAAAAATTTTTTTTTTAACGATATTTTAAAATATCTATCTTTTAATCTTTAACGAACAATCTAATCCTGTGATGTGACTGTTGCAGAGATACATTGTTATATCGATGCTCAAACAATATATTGTTTAGTCCTAGCTTCACATATTTCAAAGAATTTAAACTGTTTACTAGTCTAGTTCAAGTCTGTTTACTAATATCTTCAAAATTTCTAGTTTTGTGTTCATTAGGAGGACACTTAGGTTTGCTCTTTGTGGAGGTTGAATAAACAATGACCATAATAAATACTTAATAAAGTGTTTTCATGATGTGTCATCAATTGACTGCAAATAGTGTAAACAGAATCCAAATGAAAGTTTTTATTGTTGCTGCTGAAAATGATAAATTATTGTTGTGTTCTAATCAGTTGGACTGGAAAAAATATCTGTAGAGTAGCCAAAAGTTATAACAAATCAAGCAGATGAGAGAAAACGAAGAAAAAAAACACATCTGAGGAACAGGTGTTTGCTGGTGGCCAAACTGAATTTCCAGGGCAAATATCTTAACAACACTGATGTTTGTATTTATTTCAGGTCAAGTAAGTGAAATTTCAGGCTAATATCTTAAATAACAGTTCTCATTTTTTACTTCCCCCTGTCAAATTCAGCTTGTCAAAATCTTTCACCCTTTCCTGCATACTAAATTCTTCTCTATATGATTTAGCATCTTCCATGTTTTTTAATGGTATAGACAACATCAATAGGCGGAATAATGTATTCAGTTGGAGGGAATTAATTGTGCAATCCATCCTCTTATTCACATCCAAGTATGTATAGCCAGTATGTAAATAAAAGAGCATACATTTAAATTAGCACATATGTCAATATCATAACTACTTTAACAAACTGTGCAATAGGTATTTAAGTATTTATTCAGTCCTTTTTGTGATTTTAAATTGGTTTGTATTTTTATATATTTATGAAATTACAAAAGCTTATTTGTTTTTGGTTTTTATAGTGTTTTCCAGTGTTTTTGTTTGTTGTTGGTGTAACGTAATTTTGTTCTGCATTAAGTCTACTGTGATGTTTGAATGACAAAATAAAGGAAACTGAACTGGGTATCGCCAGTAACCCGCGAACTCTATATTTGACAGCTTGTTGAGCCAGAGATTACTATTGGTTTTAGGGCAGTTAATATTTCTAACTCTTATTTCAAGAACATGCTCTTTTTGAAGCATCAAAAAAGTTCACAGAGGCCAATGGTGAGCTCTGGCAGCCTGGTTGAGGACCATTGATTTTGGGTATTTCCAGCGTCTGATAGAGCTCCCATTTCTTGACCTGTAGATGAGGACAGACATGAAGAGGAGGAGTGGCTGAAGAAAAGGAATGGAGTGAATATAAAGAAGAATGGAATGAATCAGATGGAAGGAGAGATCCCTCAGAATGAAGGAGAGATGGAGAAGACTATGGAACAGCTTAGTGAGGAGGATGAGAGCGAGGAAGAGCTCAGGAAGCTGGACAGAGATTTAACGCTCAAATCAAAAAAACTCAACCTCTCCTCTATCAACGTTCGTAACATCATCCATGTGAGTCTGAAGATGTTAATTATTGACCTATTTTGTGCCTTATATGTTCTTGAGATAAATTAATGCTGAAATGAACTGAAATCTGCGTTATCTGGACAAACTATTGATTTGTTTGACTTCAGGAGGTGGTAACCAATGAGCATGTTGTGGCCATGATGAAAGCTGCGATAAAAGAGACACAAGACATGCCCATGTTTGTAAGTTTCTCCTGTATTTTAGTCTTAAAGTGGAAAGTGTGCTTTGAAGATGATAATAATGCTATTTAATTATGATATTCATTTTCTTTTTAATATAGGAGCCTAAAATGACTCGGTCAAAGCTCAAAGAAGCTGTTGAAAAAGGGGTGGTGAGTGTAGTGTTTCTTGTGTGGATGTGAAGTTTCTTTCATTTCTTAAATGTGAGAGAGATTTTTATTTGATTCATTTCTCTAGGGCATGGGAAACTGGAACATCTCACCTATAAAGAAGCCAAATGATATTAAGGTATTAAATGGTTGTGATTAACCGCTTTGTTTAATGTTTTTTGTTACTATTTATTTTTCCTTTTCTAATTGATAAATGTGACTCTTTCATTAGCCGCCCCAGTTTGTGGACATTCCCTTGCAAGAAGAGGAGGACACCTCAGATGAAGAGTATTGTCCCGATGAAGATGAGGAAGATGAAACAGCTGAGGAGGTGCATCTCACACACATCATATCTCAAGTTCTTTTATTTTATGAGTACTATTGTGTAAAGCTTGTTATTAAATATTTCATAACTATATTCAGTAAAAATGAATGAAACAGATGATATTTAACAGTAAAGCTGTATTGTAATGTTTCAAGAAATTTCTATCTCAAATAACTGCTGTTTTGTTATTTAAGAGTGCTAAAAAATTACCACATATTTTATTAAAAGAAAAAAGAAGCAGCTGCTTTCAACAATAATAGTAATAAGCATTTTTGGAGCTCCAAACGAACATATTAGAATGATGGATTGTTTTTGAAATTGTTCGACACGGAAAACTGTAGTAAAAAAAGCTGCTGAAAATCAAGCTTTGTCTACTTAGGCATAATTTATACAATCATTTTGTTTTGTAAGTGTAACCTTTGTGGGGATAAAAGTCTGTTTACAAAAACAAAAACAAAAATCTTACTGACCCCAAACCTTTGAATGTATATTAGTTCTATGTATTTATGTTCATTTTACATTGTAAATGACATTTTATTTATATAGGTACATCCATGTCCACATTTATAGACATCAATATATATACTGTTATAGACTGTTTAAATTTTCAGAAAAGTATCAATCAGTGAATAAATTTTATATGTTAAATGAGGAAAACAAACATGCGTTATGGATGTGACCAAAAAAGTCTTACGCTAATCAAAAGCATAAGAGTTCGCTCTCTATCGAACAAAAATTATATATGCGGAAAAGCTGCGTTATGGATGTGACAGATGTGAAATTGGCACTTGTGTGACTTTGGTAAATCAAATATAACTTTTGAAAACATTGACAGAGACATTTTGATTGACTGTTGATTGCTTCACAAAAACATTTGGATTTGATTTGTCTCTTAGACGTTTTTGGAGAGTGATGTGGAGAGCACGGCCTCCTCACCTCGTGGCAGCAGACGTTTTCCCCCTCAAACACCTCCCCAGTGTGATGATGCCAGCAACAGCCCCAGACTGGTACTTTACACAGCATTATAATGAAATACACGCTGATATTTCCTTCTTTCTGCACAGATAAAGATTTGATTCTTTGTCCTCCTTCATCTCTGTCACAGAAGCCCAAGCTGTCCCGGCACTTGAGGGTCGAGGCAGTGCCTATGGGTCCCCCTGCCCCTCCACCTCAATCCTGTGGCCTCTCACGCTCCCTCAGGGCCCCGGACCCCTTCATCGAGAAACTCCATGCTGTAGATAAAGAACTTGAACTCAGTCCGCTCTGCATGGAGCCTTATCAGGTACAGAATCACATATGCACACCACCTCTCTGCTCAATAGGGCTTGAACAATTGATTACATTTGCAGTAATATTATGTTGTGCACATCTTTGTTGAATAGTAGAAAAACAATTGTTAAATCGCAATTGCAATATTGGTCAGAAACATTATATAATACTGATATTTTTTCCTGAAATAGTTCAGACTATTTTTCTAAAATAAGTGTGTCTGTCTGGTAAAGGCTCTCAGCAGTGGTGGAGCAGGGGAGCCAGGTGACAGTCTAGTAGCTTGTCGAACTCGGTCTAAGCGTCCGTTGCGGGACGTCCCTCTGGATCAGCTGGAGGCCGAGCTCCGTGCACCAGACATCACGCCAGATATGTATGATAATGTCTCCACGCCAGAGGACCGTGAATGGACCCAGTGGCTGCAAGGACTCATGACATCTCATCTGGACAACGAAGGTCAGCAAGCCTTTTTTATGATATTATTTTAACTTTTAATATCAGTTCAATTTTATTTGTTTATTCAATTATTATTATTTTTAATATCATGATTTCTATTTATGAAATGAAAATGTGAATAGTGCTAAAATATGACAAAAATGTTGAGGGTTAGTAATGTAATATGATGAGAGATAAATATTTGAAAATGTTTAAATATCCAAAACAATTACAATTTTATTGTACTGTTCAAATGTTTATTAGTATATTTATCCAGCATTAAATTTATAAAAAACATAACGTTTTTTCAAAAAGATATTATACTTGAATAAAGTGCTGTTTTTTTTTTCAACAAAGAACACCATAACATAGTTTTCATTAATATTTAAAGCAGCAAAACTTTTTAACACTGATTATTAAAATAAGTGTTTCTTGATTACCAAATCGTAATATTAGAATCAAATCCAGTATTGCCATCAAATGATTAATTATGTAAAGAAAAGTAACTAATAACATTTCACATTACATTTTTATTTATTTATTTATATATATATTTATTTTATTCTGATTTAGATTTTTGACATTTCTCTTTCTTGTTTTCTTGCCTTGGCTCAACCAGAGTAAATCGTGTCCTTTTAACAAATCGCAGTCATGCCCATTGAACTCATTCTGATGCTGTCGCAGCACTTTTCTTAAATGTCTTAATAGCTTTCTCTTTGTGTGAGTCTAGTTTAATCTGTGTGTGCGCGTCAGCAGTTCAGTACTACCTCTGTTTTTTCCACTCATGTTTTTTTTCACTTGACCTTTTCCCCAGTTCCCTCTCAGCATCACTGCACTGACGTGCCTGTTCTCACTCATCTGTCTCTGTCTTTTAGAAGAAGCTGATGAAGACGACGACCCCGAATATAACTTCTTGGATGATTTAGATGAGCCGGATTTGGAGGATTATCGAAATGATCGTGCTGTTCGTATCACAAGTGAGTCCTTATATGAAATGTAGTTTTATTAGCTAATCAGTTTAAAGAATTTCCATTTTGTCATTTGTTTTTTCATCTCTCTCTTACAGAGAAGGAAGTCAATGAGCTTATGGAAGAGCTGTTTGAGACGGTGAGAGGACTTCACTAATATGAAGAAATCAAAGCCAGTCACTCCTCACTCATTTTCTCTCCTCTTCTCCAGTTTCATGATGAGTTGGCAGCCAATGAACCAGATGAGGAAGGTCATGAAGAAGATGAGGAGCGTGAGGAGGAGGCTAATGACACTCCACAATTCAATGTCCCTCAAGCCATTAGGTGACATTTCACATTCATTCCTCCTTTAAATGTAATAATATTAACAACATGAAAAAATAATGAATAATATAAGCATATAATAAGCTTAAAATGTTCGGGATGTCACTTTTGGTACATTCTGCAATTTATCTCATACACAACAAATTGTTTCTTATCAGTTTGACAAATTTGTAGTACAAAAAAGTTCCAAAATGGTACCATTTACTCACAGCCTGGAGCCCTGAAGTCAGAGTTTATAGTTTAGTTATAGTTTAATAGCATAAGAACCAGTGAGGTCTACTCATAGTCAGAGTTTAGGAGAGACCAGAGCCTGAGCCTTTTGATTTTGTCAGTGTTATGGATAATAAAAAAAAATCCATATTAATCATTTTCTTTTACATTCTTATTTTACTTTTAATTAACATTAAGGTCAAATAATATTTAATAAATGTTTAAAAATAAACTCTACTCTCTCGAAAAGGCACCTATTCTACCCCTTTTACAAGATTTAGGATAAGCCTTTGGTGTCTTCAGAATGTGTTTGTAAAGTTTCAGCTCAAAATACCCATCAGATAATTTATTACATGCTCCAGAATATGCCCATTTTAGTGTCTGAGTACAGTGTAGCTGTTTTGTAGCCTGTGGCATTAGATGCAAATGAGCTGCTTCTCCTCGCCTACCATTCCCATGTGTGTCTGCTTCTCGTCATGCATTACGTCAGATAAACGGCGCAGTGACAAAGACAGACTCAGATGAAGCTGAAACACAGCTCATTAGTCAAAATACCAAGTGAGTTTATTTAATGTATTTCAAGTATTTGTTCATGTATTTTCTTTTCAAGCCTTTCTGAAATGAGTCGCACACAAATGCAATTTTCAGTACAAACACACACACACACACACACAAACATTAGCTTTTACTGACACCATGCGGCCGAGGTTATTATATCGGTTTAGGAATACATAGTGATTTTACTGTCTTTGTTACCATCATGCTCTGTTTTAAAATGTTTTAAACTTATAAAACCCACTGGGAGTTGGAACAGATATTTCAATCCCAGTTTGTTTGCAAAAAAATGTTCTGTGGACATCTGTATGCATGTTGTAAGAAACATGGTGCCTGTCAATCAATTTTGGGGGACAGGGAAAACTGCACTCTTATCTCATGTTGCGGTGGGCCTCAAAATCACTGGGATTTCCGTCCTATTTTAACATCAGGACATTTTAAAAAAGAGACTTGTTGGGTTTCTATTACTCCAATATGACTGCGGATACACTATACCTACACACAGTTCTGTCCAAACAGCTTACAAAAGCTGATTTTTACCATAGATGCCCTTTAAAGTATCACAAGAGCGGACTCTCTTTCACATTCTGTTTCTGGTTCCTGCTTTAGTCTGGAAAAAAAATTATATTTGTAATTTTTAATACTCCCTCAAGTGAAAGTGTGGAGGTCAATGATGTTTAAAAAAAGAATAAATCAAAGCTTGCGATCTATTGGTAGATGCCCCCTATGCAAAAATGTGAAAACTATGGGCCTACTCTAGGATTGAATCAGTGGACAAAAACTCAACATAGGCATCCTTGAAATTATTGTGACATTCATCAATTAATGTTTTTGTTAATCTAATTAAAGTGAAATTAAAACTAGGCATATGGGAAACCAGCTGTTATGAATTCTCTGTCACTTCAAAAGTACAAAGCTCATTTTTATAGCTTTTATCAGTTACATTTATTATATCAAATGTGCTTATGTGGTAGTCAACATTTTCTGTAGTAGTCAACAAGTGGATCAAACCACTTTTTCCATTAAAATGGTTCAAAAACTATTTAACGACTTAAATTTTTTTTGTCTTAGGACAATTTTGAAAAACCTTATGATGCACATCAAATGTTGACTAATATTAATAAATCATACACATCACAAATGAAGGATACATGTTAAAATACCCTCGAGATGAGTCCTCCCTTTGGGACAGAGCAGCAGAGGAGTGCTGTGTCTGTTTGGGTAGGGAGGAAGAGAAATGCTCCAATGTGTCTGATTGTTTTGCTGTAGATCCAGTACACAGTCCAGACGCTGCAGAGCTACACATTGTGCACATCACATCCCCCACAGCTGTATACAGTACAGGTGCACTGTACGCCTGTGCTACGTGCTGAATCCAGGCACTGAGGCTTTAAATGGAGCTCGTTTACTGGAACAGATAACCTTCACATGCACGTACACGGCACGTGCACACACAAACAAACCCCTCACACCTACTGACAGAGCATTCTTTAAAGCATGATCTGATGATCAACAGTTCCTGTCTGAGCCCTTATTTAAAACCTGTTACACCTGGCTTGTCACCTCTTTAAGGAAACTTGCTATTAATATTGTTGCGAAAATAGTACAGTGTCAATCAGCACAAAATGTACACACAACACACAGTTGCAGCCTATTTACTCTGAGAACAGGTCATTACAGTATGCAGAGTGTGTACAGTCCCTGACAAAAGTCTTGTCACTTGTCTATTTTGTAGAAACACCTGCTATTAACCTGACTTTTAATTAATCGATTAGTGTGAGAAATAGCTCAAATGAAAAGCTAAAACCCTCCCAAATGAAGTTTAATGCACTGAAATAAATTAGTTTCACTGAAAAAATATTTATCATTTAATCAAGACAGAAAGGTCAAATTTTGGAAAGTCAAAAGTTTTGTCGCCTATAAAGAAATTGAACAAATTTATTGCAAATACAAAAAAAAATGTCAGCAAATTAAGTAGTGGTGCTGTGAGATCCAAATTTAATATCTTGTATGACTTTCATGAGCTTGAAGGACTGCATCCATGCGGTTTGGCAAGGATTCATACAATTTATTGATGAAGTCATCAGGAATAGCAAAGAAAGCAGTCTTGCATGCCTCCCAGAGTTCATCAATATTCTTTGGTTTCATCTTCCATGCTTCCTCTTTCATCCTACCCCACATATGCTCAATGATGCTCATGTCTGGTGACTGGGCTGGCCAATCCTGGAGCATCTTGGTCTTCTTCACCTTGTTAAACTTTGATGTGGAGATGGAAGTATGCGATAGAGCACTATCCTGCTGCAGAATTTGGCCTCTTTTATGGTTAGAAATATGTGGTAGCTAAGATTTCTTGGTATTTTAGACTATTGATGCTTCCATCCACCCTGCACATCTCTCGCACGCCCCCATACAGGATGCAACCCCAGACCATGATTTTTCCAACACCAAACTTCACTGTTTTCTGGGTGAATCTCAGATGCATGCATGCTCCAGTAGGTCTTCTGCAATATTTCTGTCGACTGTGGTGTAATTCAACAGAAGATTCATCTGAAAAATCCACCTTCTGCCACTTTTCCAGTGTCCATCCTTTTAGCAGGCTGTGGGCTTTTTGCAAATGCCACACAGTTTTTTAATTGTCTTTTGTTTAGTGCTGGCTTCTGGGCAGTGATTCAGCTATGGAGGCCATTTCGAGACAGAATCCACAAAAACTGTTCTAGTTGACACAGGGACTTCAGGTGACCAGGTCTCGTGGAGCTCTGCTGCAGTGGATAATGGGCTGGCCTTGGATTTTCGAGCCAACAAACGGTGCTCTCGAGTTGGTGTCTTGCGGGGTCTTGTCAAAAACATCTCCAGTCTCTTCAAATCTTTTTTTTATCCTCTGTACTTGACGCTGAGACACATTGAAGGTGTCTGCCACATCAACAGTGGATGTGGTCTTCAGCCTCTTGATAAGCAACACTTTAGTCTCAGGGTGAATCTTAGGCATGCTTGCAGAGGTCTAGTTGCAGTAGATGTGAAGGTCTAGTGTACTGGAGTTCTTTTTATACACACATAAGACCTAATTGATTAAATATTAGTCACAGGTAAAGCTTATATGACAAGGCGACAACACTTATGTCTTTGCAAAAATTCACTCAATGGGCTTTACTAAGCTGGAAATCTTACAATACTTTTTGAAAGTTTCATTTTGCACTGAAACATAATTACAAAAGCGGTTGGCATTAAACTGAGCCATTTCTTGTTAAAAAATCTTGATTAAAAATATATTTCAGCTGCACTTCAGGTCAATTTGTACACAAGCGACAGGACTTTTGTCAGGGACTGTATGTGATGCATGTGCGTCACCAGGTACAGACAGAGATGTGCCTGATGGGTGGTTTTAAATGTTAAAGAGGTACATTGACGTCTGCTGTGTCTTTTCCACACTGAGAGTGTCTGTGTGTGTGTGCGCAGTGGACATGTGCCTGTAATGGTCAGTTGCTAGGGTACAGAGAGTATTAGAGACCTGGTCTGGTTAATTAGCTAGTCACGTTTGATGACTGTGATGTAACAGTGATTTTATTAAACCCGTCACTAGACCCGAGGAACACTAGCATCAGGTTTTATGCAGAGTAAAAAATGTGAAATGAGGAGTCTGAATTTTGATGCCAGTTGATAGCACTATTATTTTGACAATATGCAGGCTCTGTCAGAATTTTGCTTAGAGGTCTGGTTTCGGGCTGATATGGAAACGCCACTTTATAGTGTTAAAAATAAAATCATTTCCCACTCCATTTTACAGTTTAGCTTGGAGATAGATCTAATTGTGGAATTAAAAGCAAGTGAATTATATATATTTATTATTATTATTATTATTATTATTATATATTCCTTCTAGTGCACATATAACATCTTCAGATTGATTTTGTTTCTGTTTGTCTGTCATCAGGTTTGAGGAGCCACTGGCTCATATGTTGACAGCATGTAGGCGTACAGTTAGGGAGCAGCTGGATGCTTTACAGCAGCGGCGAGAGAACCAGGTCCGGACTACCCAGCATGCATCTGGGCCTGGCGTGGTTTTTGTGCAGCCCAGCTGCCCTCTAGTTGTCACGCCTGCTCAGAGGATACAGCTGCAACAGCAAATACAGCAAGTAAGACTAAACAGTTTTATACAACACCATATACACCAAACGTGCTAAATTTACTCTTAACTGGCTTAACTGGTCCTAAGGTTCTAGCCTTTTCACAAATAGCTGTTGCTTTTTTCCTGTAAGTGTAATGTATTATTGTTGAAATATTTCCAAACCTGTTTTACCATAATTTGGTTTAAATTTGCTTTATAGTTTTGCTTATAGTTTTATTTTTCCTGCAGCATGTCCAGTTACTGACCCAGGTCAGTATGCTTTGTGAACCAGTGGGGGCACTGCAAAGTGAAGCTCAAACCACCAAACATTTCTTGGTAGGAAAACCCATCATTCTCTACTTCTGCAAGTTCACAAGTGACCCTTGAACATTAAAGATTCTCTGCACAGTCAATGAAAGGAGCAGATAGCTTCTCATGTTATGTTAACCTCAAAATGATTGTTTAATTATTTATTCTACTTATTTTATTCTACTGATTTTTTTCTTACAAAATGACAATACAATAGTTTTCAGCTGCCGTTGTTTCGTTAGACAGTTTTTTTTATTATCGTTTTTGTAGAACAAATGCTTGACATGCAAATGTATTTTCGTTGGCTCCCTTGTTTCCTTTTAGTATTAAATGTTATTTTCCCTTAATGGTTTGCAACATTTGAATCCATTTTGTATACAAAAATTAATATGATATGCAAGGGAAGGGAAGTAATAAAATTATTTTACTTTAGACAGTAAAACGTCTTCTATAAACGTCTTCTATATCTTCTATATACCAACATTTTGTCCAAAAGGTGTAATGTATATTAATATACATTTCAATTAAATAAATAAATAAATAAATAAATTAGATTTCTTAATTACATTTTTGATAATGTGCAGTATGAGTAATAGTTGTAATGACACTACATTTTTTCCTCTCTTGTGTTGACAGGGGGAGTTGCTGTCATTTGCAGAGCGGGCAGAGGATGAAAGATCAGCAGTAAATCTGCGTTTTAGAAGCATATTTAGAGTGTGTAATTTGCATTCATCCATCAAGTTGTTGGAGGAGGTTAAGCAAAATCCTTCTCTTTTGTGTCTACCTCCCAAACCCAACCGGCATCATTCAGGTCAGGGATCTTATTACTGATTTATCTGAAGCAAGTGAAGAGCACATGGCTGGATGTGTCTGATGGCAGTTTATGTTTTGTCTTTCTGTAGTTCATTCGTACCCGTTGCTTCCTGCTGGACTTGCATGGTTGTTCGCCACCCGCTCTGTCTTTCTCTACCCAGAGCTTCTACCACATTGCAGTCTGGATCCAGCCCTGCATCCTTCACGCAGCAAACATTATTACACCAAAGGAGAAGACGGGTACACAAGCCTCTGTAGCTTCACTGATATTATTCTGATGTCTGTGTTTTAGTACTTTTCCCATTTCACCTTTTGACCGCAAATGTCACACACATAATGCCAAAATTGGTCAGTGATGCAAGAGATGTTAATTATGGGCTTTTTGCAGAGTCGTGTATCAAAACAAGCACTAACAGACATGACCTTCCAAACACTTAACAAAGCAGTGAGCCATAGCTTAACCCTTTGCTTTTCTTTCTGTTCTGCTTCTCTCCTCTCTGCAGTTTGTTAGTCTTGGGTTTAAAGCACTTCGCTCAAACGGAGTTCCCATATCACCTGATGAGCCGCTATCTGATCCGGCCCAAGCGTCAGGAGCAGCTGCGTGTGCGAGTGAAGGATATGGTGTCCCCCAAATATCCACACAATATCATAAAGGTGATTCGTCTGTCTGTTCTATTTCTTATTCATGGGTATTTGTCACGTTGGACATTGCTTCTAAGTTCCTGACAGTGTGTAGTTAATTTCAACACATTCTGAAGTTACAAACTGAAATCATATTAAATGTGGGTTGTGCAATTTTTTTGACAATGTGATGTTGTAGTTTTACTGCCAGAATCACGTGGTTCCTCCTTTGCCGGTAATGTGCAAACCTGTGGTGCGTGGAGACGAGCGCCCTCCTGTTGAGAGAGAACAGGACATCATGCCCAATTGGCTAAAGGTACATCCTCCAGTGTAACCCCCTCCAATGGCAAAAATAATATTTAAAAGGCTTGTTGTGATCAAATGAATATTTAAAAATAAATAAATAAATAAAGATTAGCATCAAGATTACTACTACTATTACATTTCACTAACTTAAGGGGCTAATTTTAGATTACTTTATATTTTTACCTCATAAATTAATATTTCATAATTAGGCTTTCATTGGTATACTTGTTTTGTTTAACTCTAATATGCTGTTCAGGATGTTTTCATCCACTCTGGGGTGATTTTGAGTCTTAATTTAGCCACAACTTTCTCAGTATTTCAGCAAATGGAATGATTTTTGGTGACATTTTATTTTTACACATATTTTGGGAAAATGCTTTGAAAATGTTAAAAAATCGGTTGGCGCAGTGGGTAGCGCTGTTGCCTTACAGCAAGAAGGTCGCTGGTTCGAGCCTCGGCTGGGTCAGTTGGCATTTCTGTGTGGAGTTTGCATGTTCTCCCTGCGATCGCGTGTGTTTCCTTCAGGTGCTCCAGTTTCCCCCACAAGTCCAAAGACTTGCGGTACAGGTGAATTGGCTAAGCTAAATTGTCCGCAGTGTATGTGTGTGAATCAGAATGTATGGATGCTTCCCAGTGATGGGTTGCGGATGGAAGGGAATCCGCTGTGTAAATCAAATGCTGGATAAGTTGGCAGTTCATTCCGCTGCGGCGACTCCAGATTAATAAAGGGACTAAGTCGAAAAGAAAATGAATGAATGTTCAAAAATGTAACAATACTTTTGGGCAAATTTACTACCCTTTCGATATGTTTGTGACTGTTTTTGTCCCATTGACTTCGATTATAATGGCCTTTTTTGGTTGCAAATCTATGACACCACATTATCATGCATTCTTGATTGTTTAGAGGTAAATAATTTTTTTTTACTGTTGATCATCAGTTGGTTGCAGTGAAAAAAGCTTTGTTTCTGGATAAAAATTATATGGTTATATGAAGTAAAGTGTGTGTGGACGTGTGAGAGTGACCTTTGCGCACTTACCTTGATGCGTTTAAAAAAAAAATAATAATAATAAGCAGCTTAGCTCTCAGAACATAGTAAACATAGTAAGTGTATTTATGCACACACACACACACACTATAATTGGTGTGAATTCACTTCATAGAACTCACAGAACATAAAACCAGAAACTTTTTTTTGCACAGGCCTGTCTAAATGGTCAATGCTGCCAACTGATGTTCAACCGTAAAAATGAAAAGTTTGACCTCTTCCTAACAGGGAAAATCACCAACAATCAAGAATGCTTGATTATCTGGTGTCATGGCTTTACAATCAAAACATTTTGTTATAGTGGAAGTCAATGAAGCAAAAGCAGCCACGAACATAAGGAAAGGGTCGTCAGTTTGAACGGTACACAAGGGTTAATTGGTTATTCATACACCACATTGAAGAAAACTCACAATATTTTCATCCGATATAAATTTATCCCATATCTGATTACAAAGTTATTAATTAACTTACTTATTCTTTTCAAATTTGTCTTTTCAGAAAAGCTTACCATTGATCCATAAGGCAATTTGCCAGAGCGATTTACAGATGACTTCCACCGCAAAATCTACTAGCCTTTCCTTCCCTAAAGGAACACGCTACCCACAGTTCCTCCCTAAAGGTCTCTCTCTGCGTCTGCACCCATCACGAGTGGCATGTCGCCCTACACAGCCCAAATCTCGAATTCTGCGTGCTTTTACTAACCGTACTCTCGCACCATTAGCTAAAGCCCCATCGTGTCCCACAGGTACAGGACATTTACTGACCAATATCTCCACACCAGTGTTATTACTAGCCCAAGCGCCTAGCACTCCTATAAATGGGCTATTTCCATTAGTCCATCCCTCTTTGACCCCTGCCCATGGCACAGTCCCATTGAGCACTTCTTATCCTATTAACTTCCATTATCTTATTCCAGAATTGGGTGCTAGTAATCCAGCACACCCTCCTGCAAATTTACCCCCCTCTGTAGTTCAGAAACCCCAATGCGACGTCCCTCTACTTAGTACTGGGACAGCCAAGACACGTGGCGTGCAGCAGCAATCATCAGAAAAACACAAGAAGCGTACCATGGCTAGAAAACTAGCCCCTTTGAAACCAGCCTCTCAGCTGCCCCGACTGCTGCCCATTTCTTCTGGGACTATTGGAAACATAAGCAACCCTGCCGTCGTCATAGATCAGCAAATATCCCTGAACGTCCCACACAACATTCAATCGGACAACGTTGTAGTTATCAATGCCCACGAAAATGTCAGCACACACAGAATGGTCACTTCTCTTTCTCCGGATCTTGTTGTACAGTTAGTTCCTGAAACACAGGTTGCCGAAAACATCACAAGTCCCTTCCCTAGAAAGACACCACAGAGATCGGACATTTCACAAACTGTGAAAGACATCACTCCAGTTCAATATAGTGGCGAAAATAGTCAAAGGGCTGTATTTTCTCCTCAGACCACAGCACCAGCTGCAGTGGACAGTTCTCAGTTTGTGCTGGTTCAGACTGTTTCTCCTACAGGAGCTCCTCAATTCCTACTTCTGCCCCAGGACTCCCTTGTCCTGAACCAACCTGCTCCACTTCCTGCTGAAGGCGCATCACAGAGTGTTTCCCAGTGCACTGCTCGATTAGACATTCCTACTACCTCAACAGCCTTGAAGAACTCAGAGAAGACTGAGGTACATTTGAACGACCTAACACCAACCACGCCGTTGCCTGTTAACAGACAGGAAGATGGAGAAAGTCAGGAGGTTGATGACGAAATGGTTGGAGACAGATGGGAAGAGGAGATGGCCAGTGCTCTGTTTGGTAGTCCTCTCTTGGCGCTTTCTGAGTCCTCCTGCAGTCCTGACTCCAGCCCTGATGTAAATACAGACAGTGGCGGTGAAGCCTCGGTCAGGGTGGAGGTGGAGGATGGAGAGCTTCCTTCAGTACAGTCAGCCTCCGGAACACAAGAAACGCCGGATGTGCACAAACACAGCAGCGGAGATGAGAAAGAGCAACAGTCCAGTGGAGGAGAGAAGCAGAGCAGTGGGAATGAGGAGGGAGGACAGGCCGAGGAGAGCGAGAGTAGGGGAGATGAAGAGCAGGATGAGGATAAAGGAGGAGAAAAGAACGGGGATGGAGAAGGGGAAGGAAAACGAGACGAGGGTGGAAGCGGTGATAAAGGAAGAGAGGAGAAAGATGGAGATGGAGAGAAAGATGGAGATGGAGAGCGGGATGAGGAAGAGGAGGATTTTGATGACCTCACACAAGATGAAGATGAGGAGGAAGTGATGTCATCGGCATCTGAGGAGTCCGTGCTGTCTGTTCCAGAACTTCAGGTTTGGTTTGGTTTTACAATTAGTAAAAAAATGTCTGTTTATAATGATTTTTGTTATGGTTGATAAATGCTTAACATGATAGTTCACCCAATAATGAGAATGGATTCACCATTAATTGTTTTGAGTTCTTTTGTTGAATATAAAATATGTTTGAAAGAAAGATCTCTTCAACACAAAAAAGAGAAATGTTGGAAACTCTTAGTCATTAACATCCAAAAATATACAATGGATGTCAATGGCGACCAGTTTCCAACTTTCTTCAAAATATCTTTTTTGGGTTTAGTGGAAGACTGAAACTCAAACAGGTTTAGAAGAAGTGATTTAGTTATTGTTACTATTTTTCCCCCCCAATTTACTAATGTTCATCTGGAGCCGTTTCATTGTATATAGTCAGTTAAACAGTCAGTAATATGTTATAATATTTTTATTATAATTATAATAAATAGTAAACATTAGAATAAGCTGCAAATAAAGTATCATACAGTTTAGCCTATTCAAGTTAATAGCTTTTAGAAATAATAAAATTATAATTTTGGCAAGTTATAAAACTTGATTAGCTTTTTCTTCACTGTGTAACTTAAACATTCTGTTTAAAGAGCAGCGAACTAATCTGTTCTTTAGATTTTTTTGCTTGATCACATTAAATAACAAGTGTCACTTAAAAAATGCACAGATCTATAATGAAATCATCTGATTGCTTTCCTGACTTTTTATGCTCATTTAAGACAAAATTTGTTGTGTTTAAAAGGAAATTCACCAAGATCGACATGTTCAGTTGTTGTTGTTGTTGTTGTTATTATTGTTATTATTATTATTATTATTATTATTATTATTATTATTATGTGTATATGTCTATTCAAACACACACCCAAAACCCAAAAGTGTCCACTTTCGCTCCTCTTCAAATCGCATGTACAAAATTCATTTTGGAAACAGTGTCTATTTATCATTATGGAGCGTGTCTAATAGTCACACACTGCTACATGAACTGACTGTTTTCATTGCATAGCAGGGGCAACAGCACCAGTAATGGAAAGGAAGGGAATCCCATCATTTTTATAAATATTAAATGAAGGCAGAGAACAGATTCACATTTAAGAGCAAGGGACGTCTCCTGGTGGTTCTGCGATAAGGTTTGCATTTAGGGAGGATCGGCTCTTTAATGTTTATTGCCACCCTTTATAGAAAGATTGACAATACAGGAGGAATATGGGAAAATACCTTTACGGGGTGATGGCAGGATATAATTGTAAAATTAGAAAGAATCCCGGGAAAAATGGGAGGATTGACCGGCATGATTTAAGTTGGTGAATTCTATGCCTGTTTGCAAAACGACAGCTTTATTATATTACCCCACGTTTGTTTCCTCTGCAGGAGACGATGGAGAAGTTGACCTGGCTGGCATCAGAGAGGAGACTGTGCAGAGAAGGAGACTCAGAGGAGGACAATTCACCTACATCCCCAACATCCCCGACTTCCCCCAACTCTCAGAACTCCCCAGCATCTCAGAATTCTCAGGAGGAGAATTCGGAGGATGAGGATGATGGGGCGATGAAGGGAGATGAACTGGAAGCAGGGGAGGGGGAAGGCGGAAAGCTTCCTGAGGGAGACGCCCCAGCGGGTGATGATCCTCCACAGATCAGCGAGAAAGTAGGAGGCCGTGGAAGAGGTCAGGCTTCTGCTAACACAAAATCTAGAGTACCTTTGTGCCATTGTTAACTGTTTTTCTGAATAAATGTTCATTCTTTTAAATTCAATTGATTTACTTTTCCAGGTCGTGGTCGCCCCCCTCCACGCAGTTTAAAGCGTGCTCGACGTCAGGAACGAGGCAGTAAAGATGCCTCAAAGCTGCTCCTGCTGTACGATGACCACATCTTAGATAATGACCCAATGAGAGAAAGCAAAGACATGGCTTACGCACAGGCTTATCTCAACAGGGTCAGACCTTTTAACCTATTAGCAGCTCATTTTATCTCTCCAGCTATCTCTAATGTACTATTGGCTACAGAAACTCAAACTGTCCTGTCTCGTCTGCTTTTGTAGGTACGTGAGGCTTTGCAAGACGTCCCCGGAAAAGTGGAGGAGTTTTTAGGTCTGCTTTATGAGTTTGACCAGGCCGGAGAGAGCCACAGTGTTACAGAGTTGTTCGCCCAGCTTAAACAGCTGCTCAAAGACTGGCCCGAGCTGCTCAAGGACTTCGCTGCCTTCCTTTTGCCCGAACAAGCACTGGAGTGTGGACTGGTACTTACAATCATATGATAGGCATGCATAGATTTGATTAATGAAAAAGATAATGAAACTGTATCTTTTTGTGTTCCACGTCCCTCAGTTTGAGGAGCAGCAGGCCTTTGAGAGGAGTCGACGGTTTCTGCGTCAGCTGGAGATCAGTTTTGGGGAAAATCCCTCTCATTATCAAAAGATCGTTAGAGCACTGCAGAGTGGAAGTCCTCTCAGTCCTGCTGGCATTGAAGAGGTTCGCACAGATGATTGTTAAATCAAATAAAGTGCTTGTTATTGTATTGTCCTACAGTAATGCTGTACTGTTTAGCGTCAGTGAAATATTTAAAATAATAATACTCAGTTTTTCCACTTACAAAGTTTGTCATGTAAATAGCTAATGCATAATGACACGACGCAACTGACTCTTAAAGGGAGATGAAACCGATTGATTTAATGCACATTATGCTCGAAACACACCCATAACTTATTAAGACAATAAGAACAACCCTGTTAGACCATGTGCCTTTGTGCAAAGCGTATTTTTCTGTCCTTAAAACAGCAAAAGTGTATTCGGACACCCCCTTAATGCTTTTGTGCCGTGAGCTTTAGACTTTGTGCTTAGGTTGTTAAAATAGAGCCCATAGTCTTGATTCAAACTTCATTGAAAAGTTTTTAGTTTAAAGGTTCTATTTCTATAATCTTTCAGTGCAGTTATTACACACATGATCAACAATATAAGATCATTAAAATGTTGTTTAACAGATTTTTGTGAGTGGCAGCACCAGTATTAAAAGCGTTGTACTGATTTAGTTGTTAAACCTCTTCTGTAGCTGACTTTCAGAGTCTGAATTCCAGTCTTTATACTATTTATTATCCAAAGTTGTCCTGTAAAATCGCCTTATTTCTGCTTTTGTAACTCAGCTGAAAGCACAGATGGCCACTCTTCTGAAGGGCCACACACACCTTCAGGGAGAGTTCTGGATGTTTTTTGACGAGATGCGTCCACCGCCGGCACGTCCAGGCCAGTTTGAAGAGGCCGTTTGGCCAGAGGACGTGACCACTGGGACAGACGGAGAAGCAGGCGTGAGTGTGGCCTCTAGAGGAGGTGTATGGGGAGGATTTGAGGAGGTCACCCTGCCCGATCTGGAGGAGGACGAGGAGTCGCACAAGATCAGACAGATCAGCAGCAGGAGCAAGAGGAGGAAAGAACTGCACACATACAAGGTGTCTTCATCTTCTTCATCACAGCTGCTTTCCATCTTTTTTGTGAAGATGCTAATCTTGTGCTTTTGTTCAGGACTGCGATTGGCCTGAGAAAGATTGTTCCTGTTCCTGTCATGACTCTGGTCATGATGCCAAACATCGAAGGCATAAGAGGAAAGGATGCTTGCGTTGTCACAGCAACAAGGTGCATGTTAGTTTTGATATAAAATGTTTTGAAAAATGTGTAACGCTCAGTCTTATTATGTAGGAGGTGTTTTGATGGAGACATTGGCTGTTTCTCAATTCCAAGAACGCAGAGAACAGACTTGTGTGCTTGTGTAGACCGGTCTTGCCAGGTCACATCGGGAGAATGAACTCGGGAGACCGCGAGAACAGAGAACGCGTCCTCTGAGGAAAGAGATGCCGTGTTCTTCCTCATGGTCACATGACCCTAACGCATCTTTAACCGAAAATTATTTAAACATTACCGCATTCATACAACGAGTTATTGTTTTCCACCGTTTCACAATATATACTCTGCATAAAGACTTTACAAATATACGCTGCACAACACAAATAACACAGATTTTAATACGAATTTCCACAATTAAACACTCTTAATGTGTCTATTCCTTTATTGAGATTTTGATGTAAATTTTTCTTTTCACCGTCTCATTTAGGGAAACTCCTGAGGTAAATTAGTGTCATCTCTGAACTCTGAACGAATCTATACAAAATGCTGCGCTTCCCACCTCCAGTCGCAATGACTTTTCTAGAGCGAGTTCGGTGCTCAAGTCTGCATCGGTGCATCCTCGATATCAAGAACACATCAGGGAACTTTTACGCATCCTGTGTTCTTGCGGTCTTGAGTATTGGAACTGAACTTTGGCAGCTGATGATGACATTACACGAGGACGCAAGATCGCTAAAGAACACATATTGGAAACAGACAATGTTTTCTCATTAAGTAGGAATCTATTTTTTTTGTTTGTCATCAGGCTGCTAATGGCTCAAAGGTCCTGAAGAATCGTGATTTAGCATTTCCGTCTGCCGATGCACAGTCTGATAGGGGAGGAGAGGAAAAGGAAGAGGAAAGAGGGCAGGGAGAGGATGGAGATGCAGAGAAAGAGCTTAAAGACGAGACTGGAAGTGGAGCTAACAGTCCACATCATGGTAAAAAAAAAAAAACGCTTTATTTTCAATTGCACAGGATTTTAATGATTCCTAAAAGTTTAATCAAATGAATCGACAACTGTTTTTTATTTTTTTTTATTATTACATTTAATTTATTTCCTGCATTTCTATTTCAAAGTTTTGAATAAATATAGTTTATTCATATAGAAAATGAAGCTGATTTTCTACACGAAGAAGAAATTACCTTAAAATGTTAGGATGATTTCAGAGGGATCACTTATCACTGGTTTCTGAAAATGCAGTTTCTCATTACAGAAATGAATGACTTTTAAAAAACAAGTAGGAATGTCCATAAACAGATTTCTTGATCATGTTATTGTGACCACCTTATATGTTGATGTTATTAAAACTACAGTTTAAATGAACAAAAGTCTTTTCTTTAAAATCATCTCCTCTGCAGACGGTGAAGGGTCTTTGTGGGAGAGAGAAGAGAGAGCCGCTTCCCCCATTCCAGAGGAGCAAAACACACACAACCAAGATGATGAAGAGAAAACTGAAGAGGAGAGACATCATACGTCTCCAGAGAAGCACACAAGAGATGATGAGGATTCAGCAGAGTCTGGACAGACAGAAGCCGCTCAGCAGAGCTCACTGGGCCCAGCCTTAGACACACCTGTGTGTGCCAAAAACATCTCCCTCACACCCACTGGAGAGAGGGTCGTCCTGTGGACCAGGTGAACACACACACACACACACACACACACACACACACACACACACATCTATGAACATCATCAGCTGGAGTTTGTGTTTTACATTTATAATCTTGTTCACAGGGATGCTGATCGAGTGATACTTACAGCCTGTCAGCAGCAAGGAGCCACTCAGAGCACATTCGAGGCAGTGTCCGAGCAGCTGGGCAACAAAACAGCCAGTGAGGTACCAGAGTTACAGATCTCTTTCTACTGCACTTATCTTTAATTCATCAAAAGCAAGTGTATCATTTCTTTCTGTTCGCTTATTTTGTGTGAAATTATTTTCTTACTCAAAGTTGCTTAAATTACTTGAAATTGTATTTGACATTTTGACAATCCTTGTGTAAAGTTATTTATATATAAACAAACGGTTATCAAAGTATTTGTTTTTTATAGAAACAAATGGTCCATAAGTGAGATGTGAATGTTTATTAAGAAAAATCACACTACATTAGTTTGATTATTAATGTTATACACTTACTATCTTCTGTTTTTTACTGCAAACAACATTTGCGCAACTAGTACCTAACATCATTTTAAAAAATGGGGAACCAGAAAGAAGTGTTGAAGAAGTGTTGTTAGCAGTGTGCCTTTTTCATCATGAATGTGTGTGCAGGTTTCGAGGAGATTTCGGGATTTGATGCGTCTGTTCCACACATCAGCTTCTCAGGCCAGTTCAGAGGACGAGGCTGCTGAACAACAGTCAGCCACTGATGAAGAGCAGGACTGAACCCTGCCGTCTGACAAATCCATCTATTTCATCAAAACGCACTCATGCAGTTGTTCTTGCACTAACATCTGCCAAAGACATATTTTAAGCATGGTGGAAAAAGGTTCTGTAGGCCTCCTTTTAACATGTGAAGTATAAATCCATTATATGAAGGTGTTATCTGACACATTCTAAACACACAAAACCAACAATATTATTGAAAAAATGTAGCACAAACTGCTCCATTGTGACCTGATTATTGTGTCATACCTGGACAAATGATCTGTGTGTGCCCTCACTGAGCACAAAGTGAGATGTTAGATAGCAGAGAAATTGTAGAGCGCTAACCAGCATATTCTCACCTCCATCCTTTCTGACAGGTTGATTGTATATTCTGTGAATATGTAAACATGGCATGTACAGTATTTTTATATCAGGGTGGTTTTGTTGTTTTTATTTTGCTTCAGATGTTAGTTTGGAGAATGGCACACAGTTGTTGGTAATCCAAATAATAAAATGACTATTTATACAATGTTTTGAGTCTGATTTAATTGCTTAATTTATAAATGATTAAACTTCATGGGGTGAAGGATGATTGTCCCATTTTAAGGTCCACATCAAATTTAAATTACAAGTGATTTGAAATCCACAGAAAGTATATTATTTGAAAAATATATGCGAAAAACACTGTTCCATCATAATTGTGTAAACTATTTATGTAAATATGAAATGTTTATGCTGTACATTTTTTTCTACAAAATATATTCTCACCTGTACTTATTATAATAAATAAAACAATGTGATCCTACTACATGTATTTTCATTAGATTTAATTATTAAATCCTGACAAGCTCTTTGACAAGCTCTGAATGAGAAAAAAATTATATATATATATATATATATATATACACACACACACACACACACACACACTA